>JAVQJF010009840.1:0-31779 GCA_036023855.1 Gadopsis marmoratus | reverse complement strand
GTGGTTAAAGTTGCAATGTCAAACTTTTTATTTCCCACATTAAAGACTCAAGTATACACGTTATTTGTTTTAACACGCAGCACATTATTAGTCTCGAGTCTGTATGCGTTTGTGACTTTGTGCACATCTAAATTGCTTCTCCGCCAAATATATTCACGCATGATGGCTCATACCATACAATGGGGGTGCAAGCCAAGATAGGATTATTTTGTATTGTGTAGTGGGCGCTGTGCTCAGTTGTTGTAATAAAGCAAAGCCACTGTGCAAGATAGAATACAAATGAACGTGTTGTCCTTACAAATTCTAGTTCTTGGGATAATCAACTCTCCTGGACTAGTCGCTTTAAAAAAAAGAAATGGGACAATGATGTGCATAACATCCAAATATTCTTTTCTTCAAAATCCAGTCTGGCGTGTTAAATTTTGAGCGTGCTGGAGAGAAAACAACTCTAGAGTAAAGCAGCTGCTTTGCTTTTAGCCACACTGGTTAACCAGACTATCATCCAAGACAGCTGAATTGCTACAGTGAGCAAATTGATTTTCTTTCACACCGTTTCAGTCCCATGTATCTATGGGAATGTTTGATGTCGATTTAAAAACATTGAGGAGCCCTTAGCATTTGGATCATCGTGCCTTACCTCTGTGTTTTAAAGAAATCTACTGTTTCCGAGGACATCAGATGGCCAAACCTATTTCATACCCTTATTTTTTTTTTTTTTTTGCAGGAAAACTGCTGTTAGTGGGCAGGGCACCACAGGTGGACAGGAATAGCCCGCTGAATGCTTTATTCATGGCAGTTAGGATACTCAGTAGCAGGAAGTAAAAGGTCCATGCAGTTTAATACCAAATAAAACCTTAACGCTTCAGGTTGTGCTATGCATATAAGACAAGTGGCAAGTGAATTTAGACTTTGATTGCCTTTTTATTGGTTTATGGATGCAGGAAGGTTGCAAAGCTAAGGCCCTATTAGATCCCACCCTCCATGTCCCAGGTGTCGTGAAAAGTTAAAATAGGAGAATATAAATCAACTGGTGATGAACCTCGGTTTGTAAGCTATTACAATAAATAACCCAAAAAACATGACCACAACTCTGTCCACCAAAGGAAGGAATTTACTTTCTTCGTAGGAATGAGTGGGGAAAGTCCAGTTTCAGTCGGGGGCGGAGTGAGAGCGCAGGAAGCCAAGAGACGGAAGTAAATTATTGATGGTCTTTAACTTTGGACACCACAGAGGTTTATGACCCTTTGTGACCTGCCATCAGTGGTGACATTAATGGACGACCTTATTTAAAAAAAAAATGGTACTCCTCTCATATTTCAAAATTCAATAGTATACCATAATTCATCAGCTGTCACATGTGCTGCCTGTGTAAATGATGCCCGTTGAGCCAAGGTTGTTCTACACATTACTACATACATGTGTGTATGTAGTATACATGTGTATGGGATGTGCATGGAAAGTCAGTCCTATCTTTACAGACAATTGGGTTTGGTTCCAAATGGTTCTTTGCTTCTTTACGTTCATAGGCTCAGCCACGTAACAATTCACAAATGCAATTAAGTTTAAGGAGGTCAACTCTTTGGTGCTGCTGAAATAAGTAGTAAAAGGTAGCATCAGACTTCACTTGACTTTCTTGATCTAAATATATATAATTCGTCGATTATGTAAAACATTGCAGTCTTCGTCACTTCCCCATTATAGTGTATGTACTAATGCTCATGGTGAGGATTGTGGTCTAAACATTCCCCAAATCCCTCTACACTTTGAAGGTATTTGTTGGTACGGGCAATTTGTTCCAGGTGCAGGTAATATTTATCTGCAGATGCTGTAAATAGCTTTCCTTTACAGTCTGTGGCTGGCACTGGCTGTTCACACCTGGTGTAAATAACAACTGCTGACTTTTGTTAATCCCTCTGCTTGACTGCAGTAATTGAATACATTAAAACACTAATTACTCCTCTGCGAGTAGGGTGGGAGAAACCACAGATACGAGGCCTTATAATGAGACATTTTAGATGTGGTAGGGAAGTTTGTCTACAAAGCACTTGGGCAGGTAGCCAGGAATCATTGGAGGACAATGTTGTGTACTTGAAATATATCTGGTACCAAATTCAAACGGCGAGAGTGTGTGGGTAACATAGGACGTCCAAAATGTTTCATTAACTGACCTGTGCACCCTGACATGCAGTTTTAGGTCAAAACGAACCATAATGTCAAGATTTTTTTTTTTTGGTTGAGACCAAGCAACAGACACAATGACTAAATGGAGCGAATGTGCAAGTGCCTTAAGTGAATAGTTTGACATTCGGGGGGAATATGCTTTGTGAAGGTTGGCCGATCAGCCAGGCAACTGAAAGAAGGGGTCTCAGGCGAAATTAACCTTCCATGTGAATTTATTTAGTTCATACTGGAAGGTCCCGGCAGATATTTATAGTGCCTCCGTCAATGAATTGGCAGAACAAACACAAAAACCCCCACAAAAATGGATGACATAAGGAACCAAAACCCTGGCCCTTTTTGGCTCGGCCACTAACGGGTCCCAAACAGGCGCTGCGACCTCCTTCCTCCGTTCCCCGTAACGGACTCCCCTGGAGCTCCAGCCTTCTCCCAGAGATAATCAATGATCTGTTCCCCAACCCCTACAAGCGTAGGCACCTTTCAATTTACTCTAATATTACCTAAAAATACCTCTAAGTTTATTTTAAACTATTTTTCGACAGCCATTTCCCCAAACAGAAAAAAACACCCCTGCCACTACCTCACACTTGGTCTCTTCCCCCGGGACCCCGTCTGTTTATACGAGTGGAACCTTCCAGCCAGGTTTGGCAGTTCAGAGGAAGGGACACGCCCCCCACAGGTAACAAACATTTTAACGTTTTTAACTTTGTCTTGTTTTTGCCCTTAACCATAAACGTCTATGCTGGACTATTTCTAAGCCACGGGGTTTGACCATGACGTGCTTATTCTCTTTCTTTGCCGAGAGCTACATGCGGAAGATCGATACCGTTCTCATAACACGATAAATATAAAGCTACATCCAGCAGCTGGTTAGCTTAGCTTAGCACAAAGCCATAGAACGGGGAGGAACAGCATGCCTGGCTCAGTCCTTAGGGTGTCCGTGAGCGTATATGCTGGACTATTTCTTGGCCAGCTCAGTAAAATCTCTGCCTGGCAACATCATGGTGATGACAAGGCTCCAGGAAGTGACAAGAAACGGTTTAGCGCGTAACCCCACATAACAGCTTGTCATTTTTACACGGATTAATCGCACAAGAGATGGCATGTTAATTTGGGAGCTTTAGAGGTGCTGGTAGGTGGGTTTAGTTGCAGCGTATGCTGAGCTATATAAATGTGTTATGTGTGCTGTACAGACAGGAGAGTGGTATCAGTCAACATATTAAACATATTTCCCACAATGAAGACCTGTTTTGACACACGGCTTGGTAGATACACGGCTTCCACAAAATAAAGACGCATGGTTTCTGTAGAAATTCAAATGTGCTTGATCGTCACTTCTCTCAATTTCAGTTTCATCGAGTTTATTATATTCTGTAGTTTTGAGCTTACATTAAAACTTTTAACAAATCACAAGCAGGAAAAACACAAACTTATAGCAAGAAATCTTAATACTATATAGTATAATTTAATAGTTGATGTTGGCAAACCTCTCACTCTTGCCATGGAAAGCACTTCCTTCTGATTGGCTGACAGGTTTATTAAAATAGCGTAGTAGGACATAATACATCTGCTTTGTGCTGTCGGCTAACTCCAGGGGGTGAAACAAACATAACCATGGATTTGAAAAAAAGTAAAAGATGACCATTTAAGCACGCCTAAAATTGTCTATGCACAAAATAACACACATGGCAGAGGAAGCATTTAAACCCTGTACCTCATCCGGTGTTTTTGTGTGTTGGAATACCTCATCGTGTTTTATATCTTGCGTCAAGCACACACATGGAGCACCATGGGCATCCCATTTGGAGCCCTCTTTCTCACCACCTGTCATGTACTGGAAGTCCAACATTCATTAGCCTAACTGGCCAGCTCCCAAGTGAAGTGTGTGAGACAGTTTAGCTCGCTAGATGCTTGACAATTTTTCAACCACCACTTGTTTACTTGGCTTTTGCCATTTCCGTGTGTGTGTGTGTGTGTGTGTGTGTGTGTGTGTGTGTGTGTGTGCGTGCGTGCAATTCAGAGGACGAGCTTTACAACATCCTATCGGATGGCAACAGGTGATGTCACAGATGCTCCATCCATATTTCCAACAGACTGGTTTAAACTGAGTTGCTGGCAAAAAATCCAACTTCGTTAAAAGCTGCTCCAAGTGGCACTGCCAAGCCACAAACTATTTTACTGTATATATGTGTGTAATTATTATTATTACAGCATCTCATGTCCTTGAAAATGATGTAAATGGATTTAATTATAAACTTTAGAATAATGTTCCTGTGTGTCTAAACTATGGCACATACTGTACCAGTTCCCCTGGTAATTAACTTAGGCAAATAACTGAGAATTGTGCAGGGAATGGTGGAATGGAGGCATTTTGATAGGTTTCGTCTTACATCGACTGTGTCGGGTTCGGGTCGGGCTCGGTTACAACTCCCCCCGGACTCGGGTTGGACAGAAATATGGTCCGAGCCGCGCTCTTCCATGGACTGAGAGCGGACTCCGCTCCACACATCATTAGTCATTTGTTTAAACTTCACAGGAAATAAAGACTGCATTGATTTACATGCATACAATTTCTAGTAGCTAACCAAAGACAAAACAGAGCAAAACATATGTAGGCTAGTATTAGCTGCCTGGCTAAACTGAGGAGGGGACACTGGCAACACAAGTGAAATTAGTTTCTTATTTTCATATTCCAAGGTATGGTTAGCTGCCATACACAACTGACGCCTCGAGCTTGTTATATTTAGTAGGAATGAAGTTACTTTAATGAGTTAAAGCAAAGTTAGTATTTTGTACAGTGACACAAAGATTCAAACATATTGCAGATAAAACATGAAAAAGCCCAGACCCTTTTCTGATGGCAGGATGCACCGATATGCATATGAAAATATTTACCACAGCCCCCGCTCTTCGCTACGGTAGATGCCGCGTATTGGAAATGCTGTGCTCATCAGACCTCTTTAGATTAGAGAAGCATGTAGGGCAAACATGAATCAGCCGGACCAATTTGATTCTTTGCTAGTAAACATGTCTGAACACGGTTTTCCACTGATTGGAGACAGCTGCTGCTTTTGTTGCTGTTCGCATTTGACAGTTAAAAGTTGCAACAAAGTCGACATGTTGGGAATATTGATGTGAGCAAACAGCAGGGAGCAAGAGATGTACAGTATACAGCTGTATAAGGCAGATTATACAGTGTATATGTATATAAACGTGCACAAAATGGATCACAATTTGGTGACATTGATAAATGTGTGTGATAAGCCTGGCAAAACACTGTGCACTAAAGGCTCATAGCTGTTTCCTGAGGGAATCCTCGGAGACCTGCTTAGACTCGGGCAGCCATAGGGCGATGGCTTGTGTCCTTCGCTCATAACTTGCACAGATTTGTAAATCGGCGAACCGACTGCTTGTCCTTGCATGTACTTAACGAAATTGTGCACCACTGCGCTTCCACCGGATATCTGTTGATGGAGGAGCTCGACTCTTCTGAAAAAGTGCAATGGATTTCAAATTTAAGCTGTATTTTTTTTTTTTTCCCCTCTTCAGTTATTATTAAAACTTTTTCTTACAAGAATGTAAATTTTTTTTTGAAGAAGATTCATGAATCGGAGGACGTCTTACATTTTTATGAGCTTTACAAAAATGCAGCCGGATTAGCTCAATGTAAACTAGTAGGCAGGCCATTATCGTGGGAGCTGACGGTGCGTCTCTGCCACCACCCCATGCCAGTGCCTGTTCACCAGCTACAGACTGATGCCTCCTCTCTGGGATGCATGCCGTAATGAATGGCTGACACGCATTGGGTGGTGCTATTATAAAAATTACAGTATTTAGCAAGTCTGTAAACGGAATCTTTACTTGTTCCAACAGTGACAGCGTAGTCGCGGAGTGTTTATGCATCTTAATGTAGCTATAATTAGTGACTGCCATTTTATCAAATGGAAGACGTGACGTTTTGAGGCTTCTTGTTAAAAGTGATTTCACAACGGCTTCCAGCTTTGGGAGCTCTGAGTGTTTGTTTGTCTGAGGACAGATGATGCTTCCAAGGCTCAGCCACAGGAAATGTCCTGTAAACATGCTTGTATAACCATCCCCCATCCTCCCTCAGATAGCATTTGGCCGGAAATCATCCTCTCTCTCTGTGTGTGTGTGTCTGGCTGTGACTGTAAAGCAGACCATTTAAAATGTATTGCTGCTGCTGCTTTACCTACTTTGATGAATCTGAACTCATGTAATGGAAATGAAATGCGGAAGTACATTATGTGACTTGTTTAGCAATAAAGCTGAGCGACGGGGGAAGCACAGCTCACGCAGCAGCACTGCAAGGGACTCGGGTGTTTTTGTGGACAGATTTTGATAAAAGGATTAGACGTTGTATTCCTAAAAGCTGCCTCCCCTCAGACTGCGCAGGGAAATGTGTTAGACTCCATATTGAGGTCTGTTCTGAAGTACTCTGTTGTTGCTCTGTCAGTCAAAGTGATTGTCACACCGAGCAGCACACCGTTCTCGTGCTTACAGTTGCCTGGCGTTGCACGCTGGTGCTTTTGTTGCTTCCTCAGACTGAAAAGGGGAGCGAGATGTATTTGTGTTTCTCCTCCACCACATTAAAAATGCACTCATTCCTTTCAGCTGGACATGTATATTGTTGCATTGTTTATTACGTGTGCGTTTTTGTCTGTTTTACTACAAATATTTTTGCAGTGCAGATGAAATGCCATGTTGTTAATGCAATTTAAAGTCACCACATAGCGTAATATTAGGGTGGGGGGTGAAAGCAAAGACTGTTAAGTGTTCCTTTCACTTTCGGTAAGTGCAGTATCTCCCACAATGCAATGTTAGTATATTAAGGTGAAAGGACAAGGACTTGGTCACATTGTCTCACAGTAGGTTTTGTGTAGGTCACCAGTTTAAAAATAACTCATGCAGACTTGGCTGGCAAACGTGAGCGTGCTATTTATTAATGCGACGAACCAAAAGATTGTGTGGGAAATGAATTTGCATGTCGACTTTACGAAGCCTGCGCAGATGCTAAACCCAGGCGTTGGATGGCACATTAGAAAGTGTTTGGACAATGGGTGGGGGTTTCAATTAGTTTGCACACCTCTCTTTAAAAAAAAAAAATAATAATAATTGTTTTGCTTGAATGCCTGTTCTTGCCTTCATAATAGCAAGAAGGCCTCTAACAAAATAGATGTCTTGCTAAATCTTAGTTGGCGTGGGACTTTTCGCCATATTGCTACAAATGTGAAATTCTGTGCTTTGTCTTTCAGAGGCAGGTTAATCTCTGTCAGAAGTTGTGTCAGATGTGTTGTGTCTGTGTCTTCTAAAAGCAAATCTGTCAACTCCGTCTAAAAGCTGTGGACTCAGATAAATGGTGGAGGCAGGCCCGGCTGGCATTTTTCATTCCAGCAGAACTGCAGGGCTAATAACTCTGATCTTTTCTTTAGAGCTTAACAATAGGCTGTAGCATTGCATCAGCCTCATATCAAACACCAGGCTCAGTATCGTCCATCTATTCAAGTGCTTTCAACAATCTAGATTGATGAAAACAATGCAGGGGTCGGCGGGTATAAAAGGTGTTTTATCCCCCTGTCATATTCTGATCATCAGTGACCTATGCATTTTCAAAACATATTTAAATTTGCTGATTTAACCAAGTACCCAATAATCAGCACACATACAGCAGATTGCTGTAAACGAGCCTTTCTAGACTGCTGGTTGTGTTTATTCCATCAGAATCCCAGGTTGCTTGACAATACGTAAGCACTAACACTGAAGACTGTCACCACCATTATTATACCATCTGCAGTTGGCCAACAGTTGGCCGTTTCTGTGCCATTTTTTTTCCCCCATGATCTCAGGGGTGTGTCGCATTCGCAACACCTACGCTTGCCTTTCATAACAGCATGAGTCAATTTTTATGTCACCGTTTGCAGAGTATGCACATAAATCTCGTGTTACGCGTGAATATTCACACACAACGCCTAGATGCAAAATGTGCCTCTAAAAAGGACTGAACGTCCGAGTCTTAATCCCTAACATCTTGTTACATCATGCCGAACTTCCTTTCTTGCTTTGGGAAGAAGTGCTGTGAAAACCTGACGGCATCACTAACGGGCGTTTTAATTGTAAAGTACACGGTGCACGAGCTGTATCACTGCACCCCAGAGGCGACGTTCTGTAGTCTCTTTCGTTCATGTTTTATTCAGCTATATTAAGACCTCTCTGTCACTTAAAAATGAGTTTGTGGGTTGACCAACTGTCAGCTGAAGTTACTGCCTGCTACAGCAGCAAGTGTGGAGGTATTAGATAAGGCTTTGTTTCAGGCGACGGTTGGCAGGGGATTCATTTGGTATGCTCCGGGAGTGCGAGGGCCCGTCTGGTTGGCTCTCCTCGCGCCGCTATTCTCCGTCCCCTGCTGGGCGACTGACAGCCGAACGCAATAGTAAGCAGGTGGAAGAGGCCTTACCTGGAGGGCCACTCCCCTGCTACAATCCCTCCAAATGGAATCAAAGTGGCACAATGCACCCTACTGTTGCATCAAAGAGATCTCCCCGTCTCCCCTTAAGCAGGGTGCAGAGACGTGTTCCCCTTTGAAGGCCTTGCCTTCTGAAATCAGCTGTGTCTCACCGACGAGCTGAAGTAGCTGTTTCTCACTACGGTGTTGACGTTCACGCAGGCTGTTGAACTGTCTCTACAGAGAAGTGCATTTTTGCAGCATGCTTTTGTTTGTCTGCCTCCAATAAAAGGCAAAAAAAATAAATTGTATAGCAGAGCCTGGGACTGTGGCTTTTTATAAATGTTGAGCAGGAAATGCCTTGAGTGAATCCATTTGGGTCGTTTTGAGGAGACGTTTAAATGTGTAGCCATTTAGCAAAAGCCGAAGATGAATTCTTTATTGTGCAGGTTGTCTAATTTGCGTTAAAGCGCCTAATTAAAACCCCCAAGAAAATTCGGAGGAGTGGAAGCCCAACAAGGCTGCTCCTTGGTAATTAGTGTTGTGATGAGTGTGTCAGTCACAGAACCGAGTGCTGGATGTGCAGCGCGCTGATGTTCTAGCACGCGGGCCTCGACGTGTGCTCGTCAACAGGACATTTTTAAAATACTGTCGTTGTCATTTATAAGTTTCCAGCTATGGGTATATCTGTCTGTAGGGGGGTAGACAAAATAACGTGAAAACGTTGGACTAAAAGGACTTTGGAGTTGGTGTTGCTGCGAGTATGTTTGTCGTATCAGTATCAGTTTATTGCGAGGCTTTATTCCTGCTCTTTATTAGTGCAGTTTGTCTCTCGTTGGCAGTGTTACGTTTGAGACTATATTATTTATTTGGCTGTTTATCAGCTTTTATGACCAACGTATTTTTTTAGCTAATGAATGATACCACTCGAGCATTAAAGGGACATGCTGCGTTGTGATTGTTTTCCCTAATGTTCTGCGATGCTAGGTATGCTGACGTTTTTTGCGGTACCATTCCATTTTTATTTGTGGAACCTAATTTGATGTTACAGATGTATTAATCTGCTACACGGTTACACATCGAGGCAAGAGTGAAGGAATTGTTCCAAAGCCTTGGTGTCATTATAGCTGAAAGAGCCCGATCGTATAATCATCAGATACCAGTACACCTGAGAAGTTAAAGAAAAATCTCTACTTTACATGAATGACACAGATACTTCTACTATACAAATATTACCTAAAACCTCCGAACTACACGCGGCATGATTTGTGGAAGTCATAGGCCCAAAACTGTGAAACTCTAAATTGCTGTTGCAGAATTTATGTATGACCTGATAGCTACCGAAGTAAGTGCGAGCTTCAGCTGTTTGCGAGAAAGCTGCAGACTTCCCTGCACTGTTTTTGTGTTTTGTCAGGGGTTGTCAGCAGATGGAATATGGTAGTGTGTGGTTGCCCTGGAGACAAGTTGGAGGATGTAGCCAGGGTGCACTGCTGTGTGGTGACTGACTGACTGACAGCCATAGTCTCCCCTCACATCTCACACACTGGGCACTAACTTGAGTAGCTGCTCCATCCCGTCATGTCTTGGCTGGGTGGTCGGAGCTCTACTCTTTGATTAAAACCTGCACAGGAGTAGGCAGGCTACACCATAATTAACTATTGTTCACGCTGTTGCACCTTTTGCGCAAATTCCCGCTGTGTGAAGACTCATTGCTGCAGGTCAAATGTTTGCTGAATGTAATAAAATTAGAAGGCACTATTTAAAGGCGGTGGTATAAATGGTGCATCTGTGAGCTTAAATTTCAAAAATAGGTTCTCTTCTTTTCTTTTTTTTTTTTACCTCTGTTACTCATGCTGCTCGCTCTTTTCTTACTTCAGTGTTGCACTTCATGTGGTAAATAACATCTTCTGATTCAGACCGAATCAAAGTTATGCTTCTTTCCTTTTTATTACTCCCCTGAACAGCACAGCTCTTTTTTTATTTTTTTCTTTCTTTTGTGTTTGCCACGCATACTCAAAGTGCAATGCACCGAATTCCTGCTTCTGTCAGAGATGTAGAGGAGTCAGCTGAAATATCCGGGGAACCATGAAGTCTCTACTTCCTATACACACAACAAAGGTGCCTCTGTCTTTTTTTATTCTTTGTTTTCTCCCTTTTCTTGTAGAATGGAAGCTAATCTGTCCTGCTGCTCTGTCATCCACTTGCATCACTATCTCTTGTGAGGTGTTATTTACTTTAATTATTGTAATATGGCCACTAACGACATAACACGCCTGCACAGAGTACCATAAACATGAAAACTGGAGTATGTGATAGATTTGTTGTCATTTAGTTTACTATCATTTGATTGAACGGCATTTGGCTTTGGAAGCTACATGGCTCAGTTTTAAAAAGCCGATAAACACAAACATAATTCTTAAGTAGGCTGAAATATTTGGATGCAGAATGCCTGTCGTAAGCATTGTTATTTAAACTGATAAAACGGCATCAAAGCAGAGGATCTTTTCCTGCATTGTTTCCACAAAAAAAGTACAACCTGGAATGTGTTACACCGATTATGGCTTTGCTGCTCGCCTCCTTGCCTAAGGTTAAAGGATTTAAGCTGTTCATTTGTCTTCCTTTGTACTGATTCTCTTTCCATTTATCTTTTAATACTCAGTCTTGTGTTCGCTTTAAGTGAGTTGGTTTCTTGATCACTGCTGGAGCAATGTTTTCTGCAATACCCACTAATGAGGAGAAGAGGGCCAAAATCAAATGTGGCGATTCCCGCACTTAAATCCATATGAATAGAAAATAAACACGATGTTGCTGTGCCAGGACTCTCTTGAGCATTGCCCTAATTAAAAATATGATGATATAAAAATAAATATTCATGCATATGTTCACGTCGATGTATAGCAGCAACAGGGTGTTACTATGGAGCCTCATCGTGTAGGCAACATAATTCCTTAAGCTCCGATAGTGTATGCTATGACAGAAATCATACACCAGACTTGCACTATTACGCTTCGGTAATTTTGAGTGGCGATGCAAAAATAAGGAAGTCTGTCGGCTACCAGCTTTCTAATATTTTCTGCTGAGGATAAATCAACATTTTGGTTCTTACTAGATAAAAGTTAATCAGCTGTTACCGTAGCAAACATAACATTTAGCTTATTACTGTATGTGTATATATATATATATATATATATTCAAGAGGCACCACAGATGCAAAATTTTAATTACATTCCCAAATGCATTATGTAAAAATATATAATATTTGCCTACCCTGTGGCTGTGGCAGTCACGAATTGGGTGAAACTGATGGTTTTTATCATTATGTGTTTAGCAGAAGCATCTAATGGTTTGAAATATATTCTCATGTTGCAGTTAGTTGTTGTTATTGCTACAGTATAGTGAGTCAATACCTGAGCTTCAGCACCGATCGGAATCGGGCTTTATTTGGAATCTTACTTTGAGAAATGTGAATGTTTTTCTTCAATACAAGCTTCTCGGTTGTTAAATGGTGTCTTAACATAAGCAGCCATACAGGAATGTTCCCTAAAATTCAGTTTTTTAAATCCGTAACCTTCTGATAAAAGGATCAGCTACATGTGAACTTCTGTTAATCAACAGTTTTTTTTTAGATACACATTTCAGTTGGTGAGTAGGGAGACGTTATATTGGATGCTGTTAATAAAGAACTATTACAATGAAAGCAAAGATAATCGCGATGATTTTATAGTTTTATAGTTTTGTACTCATTACCTCGGTTTTTGGTGGCTACAAGGAAACAATGCAGTCAGTTGACGGCAGCGTAGGTTGGTTTTGTTTTGGTTTTTTTAGGCTGTGGCCCGACTGAACGTCGGAGCTAAAAGATCATCCATTATTGATGGCCCTGCGAGCACATCCAGACAACTGCAGCTAGGTATTGATCTCATATCAACAGCTTTAGAATCGAAGCAGGAATGATGGGGCCGCATCACCGGCACAATTCATCTTGTGGAAAGGTTCCACTCGGCAACGTTTACAAGTCCTTCTCATTCAACATAGTATAGATGCCTTTTAAGAGCCTTTCAGCTTGTAGTGTCATTTAGTGAAGGTCTTGTTCTTGTGTTTCTACCGTTAACATAAATACACTGATATACAATATAACAATGCTTGCTGTTGTGTAAAGAAAAGGATGCTCGCTGACAAATATCACATGATTCTTTTATTTTTTTTATATCAGGCTTTCCAAGCAATTTATGTTCCTGTGGAGCATTGATTATTTTTTTGTTTTTTGGTTGTTTTTTTTTGTGGGCTTTTAAAGCCAGCTTGTTCTTTGAAATGCCTGTTAGAGAAACTATTGTTGTCACAGTAGGAGCTCTACAATAGGTTTCAGCACAGTATCCATTATGGGCTGGTGAAACATTACCTCAAAGAGACAAGTTAGTAGTTGTATAACTTACTGACAGCTTTCTACTTTCAGGCATTATTTTTATTATTACGGTTTATAAAAGCAATCCATTAAATATCAGTTAAATCATAGTTGGCTTTTTTATGCATTAAAAAATGTCTCTTCGTTTGGCTACAACCTTACTGCATTTTATCTCGACGGTGTCCCACTTCATAGTAAATGTGGTTATATATTGGATCTGTTTAAGGAGCTATAGGATCTTCAATGTATAACACCGGAACATGAAGCAGATACAGTATGAAAGGCATGTACATACAGTTACAAGCCACAAAACGAAACCTGCAACTCTTTAAAACTGAGTTACTGCACTTTTGGTTCAAACTTGCAAAGTCGAATTTATAAACCTCAACCTCCATTTATTTTTCGTGGACAGTAATTAATGAGTTTGTTATCACATGAATGCATAGGTTTAATTGTGTACTGTATTTTACTATGTGCAATGTGCTGCTGTCCAGGCAACAGTCTGTGAAGTTCACAGATCTTTTGAAGTAAAGCCATAACTGTTGGTGAGAGAAGAAAGACGGAGAGAAGCAATTATGACTCACTGTCAATAATGGATATGAGAAAAATGTGTACATTTCAAACTGTGTGGGCTGGCAACTAAAATGTCAGAGTATTTTAAAATCGGCATCTTGTTTTGCTTTTAATTATAAATTTGGCTGAATTATGAAATGTTAAATGCCTCCATTACGTTCTAAAGCTTCAGCCCACTCTTTAGAGTACTTGTAAACATAGGTTACTTTCACCTGAGCAAGAGAGAAATCTGAATTTGGTTGCATAATAAAAGGTAAAATACAATTACAAGTGACTCATGAACCACTTGGTCAGGTATTCACAGATCAGCACTGCAGATACTTTGCACCTTGTGTTAAAAAGCAGCTTAATTGCTTTTCCTCCCAACATGTTTGATTTTCTTGTGAATCTGAGTGAAATAAAATACTGAATATGTGCCTGATTTCTAGCATGCAGATCATTGGATGTTCTCTTGTAAGTCTACGTTTTCATACATTTATGAGTCATGTTGAAGATGCAATCCAGATTTTTGTTTATTTTTGTCTCGTCCTGCACAGTAGCTGAGCCTCAAATCGGGGGTGATTGCCAAGGGGTCATGGGTACTGTAGTGTTTAGAGCCATTCAACATACCAAACTGATGGACTAAAGAAACCGTTTCTCCTCAAAGTTGAAATATGTATATATCACATGGCTGTAACATAGTCCTGTACTATTGTTGACGTGTGTTATTTAATGTCATAAGTTAATTGTCAAATGCAAATTTACAATTGGGGGGGAAAATACCATAGACCACAGAGGTACCACTTTTTCCACTGACATCATCAGTCAGTGTTTGATTCAAAGGCAGGATTCACTTTTTCTCAGCTGGAAAATAAAAAGCTAGAGGATGTGAAATGTCACTCTGAGGGGGAAATAAATAAAACGGCATTATATCACAACTGAACTCCTGGATTGCAATAAATATCGTAAATATATATCTAGCCGTGTGAAAGCATCCAAAGGTGGAATCTTTCTAAGGTTTTTAACTTTCTATGTGCACTTTATCATTTTTGACACAAAGGTTAGGATGCTCAGCTGGGCTTAATTTCTTTGGACAGATCTCCGTATTATGATCAATGGACAAGTGATAAAGTAAATATAGCAGTGTACTGCAGTCACTCGCAGAACTGTTATTGTATGAATGTCAGCGCGCCTGGAATTGGACAGTCAGCAGTTCACAAAAGTGCAATATTTCGCTCTTCTGCTCCCATAAGTTGTCACGCAGTGGTCTCCCACTGTTTTGTTGCTGTAGTTGTGACTATAACAGAAAAGCAAAGTTAACACTATTACTGCCAGGGGTTACGTGTGTATGTATACTAAAAGTACTAGTCTAATTACCCTGTTGCCCACTCAACAATCGATGTAATGCTGGTATAACTTTGATTTCCGAGTCATTAGAAAAACCCACGCGTCTGTCTCCATCCTACTCATAATAAGTAGTTCATGGATTTCTATACTGTATGTGCAAGGAGGTTACAGTAAGTCTGCCGTCTACTGTACATATGTAGAAACGCATCCGTTTGTCTTCGATGTCTGATCCGCTTTGCAATATCTTGTCCTGACGCTCAGACCCTCTGACTTTCCAGATCTTTCTGCTGCCGTCCAGAAGTTCTCCCAGTCCCTGCAGGAGTTCCAGTTTGAGTGCATAGGCGATGCGGAGACGGATGACGAGGTGAACATTGGTAAGTTCAGTTTGGCTGAACCCATCGGGGCAGAGAGCTCTCGTCGGAGCCTTTTCATCTTCTTTCCTCTCTGCTCTTCCCAATTAGTCAGATTGTCACCTCAAACGGAACCTTTTCTGACATTTCGGTAAGGATTCTCTTGGGACATACTAGGATACAAT
The DNA here is from genome assembly GCA_036023855.1 of Gadopsis marmoratus. Classification (NCBI taxonomy): domain Eukaryota; kingdom Metazoa; phylum Chordata; class Actinopteri; order Centrarchiformes; family Percichthyidae; genus Gadopsis; species Gadopsis marmoratus. Next base: position 16,308 of record JAVQJF010009840.1, on the reverse strand, counting down.
TGGCTGCAGTGCTTGCATGCACCATAAGAGCTAATGTCCTGGCTATAAGACCAAGAGTTCCAAGCAAGAGATTATTGTATTTGAGCAATTTTACATCGGTGAAAGTAGTTATCGAAGAGGGAACAGCTTTATCAGAGTCACTGGGAACTGTTTTCAGGCAAAATTGAGCGTACTCTGCAAATTTGTGGAATGGGAGTTGGCTTTGAGTATAGATCTTAAAGTTGTCTGCGCTGCATGTATAATTAATGCTATTGATTTGCTTATGTTTCCCCTGTATCTTTTCAAGCCCATAAGAGATCAAAGGGACTAATTGTGATCAGTGTCAGAGATTAATGGAGGTGCGAACCTCCTAGCCCCCAACAGGAATATGAAAGCAGCTGTGCGGAGGGCCTCTCTGGCTCTAATGGGCAGGACTCCCAGTCTGGCCTCTCCTTTTTACACTGCTCATTATCCCCAGCTTGAGTCCTTCGCTCTGTGGAGCTGGAGACTGCTGAATTACTGTCCATCTGTGAGGGATAGACTGCATTTCGACCTCCTCTGCATGAGGCCGTAATGTTCATCTGAATGCGTAATGAATACTCATTCTCCCCTTTTTTCTCTCAAAGCTGCAGCGGCTGTATGATGGGCAGGGGTGCAGGAGACCAATTATGCTTATTGGAAAAATCCACACTCAAATCCAAGCCTCATTAGAATCAAGCACGCTTTAATTCTGAGGCAATGCACCCCGTGCCTGGCCTTCAATCAAGAGCGGTGTTGATTTCAGATTGAACGATGGATATTTTAGCTGCCCACCTGTTATGTAGCTGGACCTGCTCGGTATTTACAGCCTGGCACAATAGAAGCCAGCGGTTTGACTGTTCCCATGGCTCAGACGACGGAGCCATGGTTGGATTGCGTGCATGTTGAATGTGTAATACAGACGACGGAAAATTCACTTAACATAATGGAATGGAAAATATTAAATAACTTAAAACTAATAATAGATTCCTTGCCTCCACAGCACACAATGTCTTGCTCCATAATATGACTAAATGTGTTTTCATGTAGGACTTGAGTGTTCAATGCCTTCTTAAAGAGAGATGATTTCCTCACACTCTGAGCTACGCTGTGTTCACTCACCATCTCGGAGAGAAAAGGCCATGATCACTGTTTGAGATAAAAAATGAAATGGCCTTTTAAAATCAATCTAGTCATCAATTAAACTGAGCTTTCTGACTGACATAGCTAGACCCTTCCGTGAATGCCAGCCAGGATCTTGATGCAGTATTGGTATATTTCACTTTGATGCTCCCAACTTCCCCACATAACATCATGATCCTCTATGTGCTGCCAGACGGGTTCACCTGACCTTTTATTGATTTCACTCTATGACTTCCTGCAGTGACATTCACATTCTATGCCAGTTATCTAGGAATCAATGGGGCCAAAAGATTGATGTGGCTATAGAAATTTAGATTTTTTGAAAAGTTACATGCCTTTCTCTCAGAAGGTCAATCTTTTAGTCTCCAAGAGATGTTCGGAGCCTTCTGGGGTGGAACAAGTCAGATGAGGTCTAGAACTAGACCTAAACAGTTGAATATCAAGCAGGAAGGCATCATTTAAACTCATAAACATTTAAAATTGACCCGAAATATAAATAGTATGCCGACAAATGTACGGTAAATGTCTCTTTATTTTTGTTTAAGCTCTCATCTTTCTTATTCGTCCACTCTTGAGGTAGTAAATTTTATTTTATTCAGTGATTCATCAGGTTTATTGCTCTTCCTCCATTTACCAGTGAATGATATGCAAGCTGTAACCTCACTTTGACTCCCGTTTCCTTTCTTTGGAGTCTAATCTTGTCCCATCAACGGCTCCAGCTGTGCCCTTTACCCCCTGAGAGGTTTGTGCTGTTGATAAAGGAGCTAGCGGCATTAATAGGAGGCCAGCCTGCCTGCAGGTTCACTGGCACAAAATCATTGCTCCCTGGTCTTTTAAGAGCTTTGGTGGGTAAATGGACCAAAGTTCCTAAGATGATGCATGGGTCCCCATGCCGGGCTGTCGCAGCTGATAATGATGTTACTGTGTTGGCAAGCAGAGCAGCTTGACCGCCGCTAAATGGCCGGGCACGGGGTGACACACGGGCTGACCAGAAGAGGCCACGCTATATCTGGCCCTCTATTTAATGATGCCGCGAAGCTATCAAAGCACAGTTCTCTGGCAGATGAGATTTCGACGTATTGTATGCTGAATTAATCTGGCCCTGCAGAATGTAATGTACGCTGCTGAAGTATAGCCCAGATGGTGTGAACGCATCTCTACCACATCAGTCTCCCCTATTTGGCGAAGGCATATTGTAAAGCCTAGAAGAAAATAAAGGGAAAGCAATCAGAGGGTTCCATTCAATTGAAGTATTGTTTTTTACTGCTAGTCTTGGTTTTAAATTGAACAGCTGCATGATTTTATTAGGTTCTAAAATATGCTGCACCGCTACAGTGCAAATAAACATTTTAGCACCATGCTACAGTCCTTGTGGGGTGCCAGGAACATCTGACGTTTAACGACTGAGCCACTGTGTTAAAATGTCTTTCTTTTTGTTCATCTGAACGTAACATGCACGGTGGATCACTGTGTACTTGCTCAATAGGGAACATACATGATGGTATCATACATGTTTGCACATTTATTAAGCAAAATTACAGTATTTCGCCTGTTTATATAGGGGTGGTAATGAAATGTTATTTCTTTGTCTTTCAGCCCAGTCATTCAAAGAGTTCTCTCAGCTTTTGAATACTGTTGAAGAAGAAAGAAGACGCTTGGTAAGAATTCAATTTTGATTTTCTTTTTATAGTTGATATTGTAAGTGTATATAGGAAAAGAGAGGAAAAACATATGCTTGCCTGGCTTCAACACTCTGTGAGGGTAAACATGTTGACAGAAATTGGTTTGTGCTGTTGTATTTAAGATAAAATAAGATGGAACTTTATTAATCTTGACAGAAATTCCTGTGCCAGAGATTACAACAATATAATAATAAGAATAATAGAGTAACACATGTAAAGTGTGTAAAGCTTTTCTGCCACTTTGTCTGTAAACCACTTCATCTGTGGAAAGAAATTGAAATTGATGCTCTATTGAAATACAATGAGTTTGAAATTACTTAAAAACTCCTCAAAGTAAATGAATAAGATCTGAAAGAGTAAAACAGGTTCACAATATGCAAAGTACAACGTAACATGGAATGGCTTGCACTTTATTGATATACTTAAGTTTTGTATTTATTTTATTTGCTTATTTCAGTGTAATTCAATGTTCAATGTCACCTCTGTTTTTGAACATTTCAAAAAATACTTTTGCATTCCTCTTTGACTTTTTGGCTTACTAACTTTATAGTTCACTGTGCAACATTTTTTCTGTGTCACTGTGTTGCTCTGTTTCTGTTGCAGAAAAAAAATCTCGGCCTGCACTTAGCATTTGTTTTGTGAAAGTTGACATTTTAGAGGGTGGCGCTGAGCGGTGCCTCAAGGTAGGAATTACATTAGTTCACGTAGTTCAGCTGTGCATCTGATTTACCAAGTCTGATATGCAAATTGGATCAGCTGCAACTACCTGACACAATTTCATTAGGACTCCGTTCTCCATGAAGGAGCAGACTACAAATGTTCTACAGACACTTTTTTCATTCTGGGGGGGGGGTGAGTGTTTGGCACTGAAAGTATTTAATTTGGAGTAACATTTTCAATGTGGGCACAGACGGGGCATTTAGGACAAACACTCTGAGGTTTAAGGTAATTCTTACAATATGAGAATAATGTGGTTGACCTACTAAAGCTTTCACACAATGTTGGGGAATGTTTTGGACCACTGTAGCGCGTTTGCACTTGTCGGTCACCGTGCGAACCACTGCTGGACTATCCATTGTATTGACTAGGTGTTACAGTAGGAGCTGCTAAAACACAGGCATATAGATGTTAATATACAGGCTCAAATTTATGTGACTTTGTGAGCATTTTCCTCCTGACATTTAAAGTGCAGCTAAATTTTATGATGGAAAGAGTTGCCCTTTGAAGATGTGAGTCACCTCTGTGCAGACCATGTGGTGTTATGGAATATTGTGTCATCCTAATCAATTTGACGAGCATAAAGGCAGCGTTCATATAAAGTCACATCACCTGTATAGTTTTTTATTCATTTCAAGGCTCTGATCCTTGTAAATGATATAATCGCTGTAGATGATGCATGGCCTGTAACACCCGTGTTCGTCTGCACCTATAATATCTGGTTAATTTAACAATGATGCAGAGGTTGAAAATATTTTCTGCAGGAAGGCGATGACATTTGCTTTTAATTCAGTCAATACTTTTATAACCACCACCGTCATCCTTTTTTTTTTTTTGTGAGTCCTAACCAATCCACCTGAAAATGCTAAATATGAACATAGTGCAGAATCTGCAATCTGTGTCTTAAGCATTCAAATGACCTGTTTATGTGCATGTAGCTTCATTTGCAAGAAACTTTAGTCGATCCTGGTCTTTGCTGTATTTCATGCTGCAGGCTATGCACACAAACCGTGCAAGTTAACTTATTGATATGACGAATGAGCATAGCCTGAAGGACGTCTGGCCTATGATGGTAGCCAGAGAAGTGTGTGTGAAGCAGTTTACAGTATTTAGTAATATCATATTCTTGAAAGCAAATGTCTGTTGGATGCATACAGGGATGTACCTGATGCGCTGAGCATACAAGTGGATACCTGAGACTTTGTTTTTACTAAGTACGTATAAATGTGAGGCTGTTGTGTTGCTGTTAAACACAGTCGGTGCAACATTATTTTCTTGGGTGTTGCTCTTAACCGTTTAGCTGTTATGGCATTTGCTGTTAATGCAGAATATTTTGACATACCTGGCATTTTACATTTGTATATCTTTGTTAGAATGTTGTGGACAACATGTTCATCAGATCGTCCTGGATGCAAGAACAGGACGCGACATCCTCGCCAATAAACTCAGTGTGACGCAGGGCTGGTTGCTCTCGCTGTCCCTGGTGCCTCAAATGTGGCTCTGGCATATGGTTGTGAGTCTGTCTTTTTGGGGTAGTGGTGGTCATTTGATGGCTGTCGAGGATGATAAGGGCAGATTTGGGCACACCGAGCTGCATGGTGCTTGAAACAGCCTTGTTTTTTGAGTGCGTACAGTTCATATTTTGGGGTCATAAATCTGGATGCACAAAGAGGGAATACTTCTTTACAGCTTGATGTGTTTGTGGCATTTGTATGCACAAATAATAGAAGACAAATACCTATTTATCCAGGGCCCTGTACATGTACCCAGAGGGGAAGTATGGAGAAGTGGTAATTGAGTGGATGTGTGGTGTCCTGTGTTATGCGTGTGATGGCTCTGCAGTTGCGCTCTGAGAGGTCGTGTGTGGGGAGACCTATTATTGTTTTGCTGCAGTGTTGTTTACCCATGTTGGTTTGGCCTGGGTTGTAACAGAGAGCATGTTAAAGAAACCACAGTACAGCAGAATGGGTTGGCCAAAACTCTGGCATAGCGGTAGGAGAAGGTGGGGGGCAACATAGGGGCCTTTGTGTTTGCGGCTGGCTGACAGTCTTTGCTGGCTCCTTGTGTGAATGTCCTTTTTGTGTGTTTGCTGAAGCTAAGTTTATTATCCAGAGTGAGTTCCGGGTATTTGCAGCTGTCCACCATTTCCCCTGTTTCGTTGTTGACTGTTTGAGTCAGAGTTATCCTCACCTTCCGCTATCCGTGTGTTTCAGGTCACATTATTTTGCAAGGGAACCATCGCTGCATCCTGGGCTTCGCGCCACCCCAAGATGATTGTCAGGGCGTTTTTATTCCCCTATACCAGAATGACAGTGGGTTCAGCCAGACCCTTCATCAGCGCTGGCACAGCGTTAAAACGAAGTGTGGGCGACCATGACTTACACCATCATAATTTCTGTGTCTCAGGTGTCTCTCGTTCACAGCTTTCACAACAGCGGCACCTTGGTCTAAACTGAGCTTCATCATACATAATTAAAAATCCTCTTATGTCAACTAGGCCAAATAAACATAGACTCAGCATTGAAAACGGCACTAATTGACCTTATTTTCCGGACACAGTGACGTTAAACTTCCTTCAAACTGGAGATCAGGAACTTTATCCAGATGTACAGCCCAGCTCTGTCCAGCTGTTGTCAATCAAGATGAACATTAGACAGAGTTTGGAACAACAAAGATGAAACAATTTTCCAGAATATACTGTATATGTGGTTCGCTACGCTGCAGCTGATTGTTAGACTCTAGCTAACGTATGACCCCGTGTGTGGGAATAAACTCAGGTTACGGTTTTGAAATATTGTGTATTGTTGTAAACGTATTGAACATCAGGTTATGCAGTAATTCAGATGTAATATACTGGAGCTACAGGCTTCATATGCCTCCAGATAGAAACATTAAAAAGATCCAGAGCATTCATATTCATATTCTACAAGCAGTGCACATGTTCCTATTGAGTTTTACTACGTGTTGCATGATTACAAATACATCCACTGAGCTTTGCAAACACTCAACAGTAACCTTTCTAACTACAGGCTACTTACCCTGTAATTTTCAGATATCCAAGAACTATGATAAACGGCTTACATAAATCATGTTTATCAAATAAGATCCTGTGGTGTCCGTTGGCTTATGACGTTTGTTTTTCTCTCTTTGCGAAAGATGTAATGAATCCATCTCGAGCTGAAGTGGCTCCGGTTGGTGTGGCCAGCAGCAGCAGTTCAGCATAGATTGTAAACGCTCTGATAAAGTGAATAGTGTCAGATCTCTCTTTTTAATCACACGCTCTCTGTAGAATAATGGCCGAGGGAATACAGTAGTTCTTATGGATTAGTCAGAAGCCCATTGTGAGCATATTTTGTTCTGCGCTCCCTCATTAAATCACTGTTGCATCAACCTCTTCAGGATAATCGCCCTCTTCATGCTAACAAACCGGTATATTTTTCTGCAGCCATTAATTAAGTCATTGTTTTACTATAAAAGGCACATTGGTGGCAACAGACTAATTATTTAGATTCCATGAGGACTAAATAAAGCGATCTCGTGGCTTGCATTCATGTATGTCACTAACAGTGAGTCCAGTGTTCATTATATTTGATAGAGATGCAGTCAAGCTCAGCAAAGTCACAACAGACAGTAGAGAAGCGACAAAGGAACTTTTGTGGAGAAACCTATGGTGTTTCTTTACCGTCTGACATTTTTTTTTTTTTTTTTAAGTGAAGTGTAGAGTTAGTTCTACAGCGAAGTTCAGATTTTTACCTGCTTTGTGTGCTTTCTGACAGCTGTATCAGGGTAACATATACGGCGTCCCCAAGCAGATGTTGTATCTCATACTGAGCTACAAAGATAATAAACCAGGGATGACAGCAGACAACCTACAATATAGAGATGAGGTATGTGTAATTGTCAGGGAGAGAGGTGCCAAACACGCGTATTCAGCTGTCTCTCACTGGCCCAAACATTGTTCAGTGTCAAGTTATGAAAGACGAAAAGCGCATTTGTCGGTGCACCTTTTTATTTTATAACAAAGTGTTCACTTGCTGTCACACGAGTGAGCACAAAGAAGAAATTCCTTAAATGTTTTCCAGATCATTGCTGTCGTGGCGTGTGCATCTGGTTGGGCGAGAACGGCAGGACACCGCAGGTGACCAGGAGGTTTCTGGTCATTTTAAAAAACCGTTAGTCTGCCCAACTCGAGTAGTGCATCTCAAACCAACACATGTTCGCCAAACGTGTGAAATCTTCTTTAACAAGTGAAGAATTCCATCCGCAAAACATGAACTATTGGGAATTATACCAGTTGAGACTTTACTCTGCTGCCAGATGGTGTTTCTATTTGCAAGTTTGCTGCTGCTAATAGATTACGGCAGACGGATGCAAGAAACTTGCCGCGCTCACACTGAGGTGTAGATTTTCAGCAGCAGATCCTGCAATAAAACCCAGATTCCCCCTTAGTCCCATTTCACATCTGGACTGAATCTGTGACCTTAAAATAGAAGGTTGCAGACTGATGAGAGTCACCGAAAACCCAGACATGTCAAAGCAGATGGAGAGGAAACCCGAATGTCTCCAGTCGAGCCTCCTATCCTTTGTGGAATGTTAACTAGCATACTCTATCGTAGCCCTCCTGAATCGCGTGGACTCTTACCAGTAGCCCAATTTTTGCAGGTCTTGTCAGGCATGAAGCATTTTATTGTCTGTTGGCTTGGCAGGTGGCCAGGCTTGAAATCTTTTTGCTTGTGCACTTTGTGATTGGCTAACCAACTACCCAAGTGTGTTATTCCATGGGAAGACTTCCCAAATACTATCTTTTTTTTAAAAAAGATTTCTGCTATAATTCCCCTGCTGATAAGCCTTTCAGCGGCATAAAAACACGGGAAAGTGGCTCAAGTTCTGCATGGATTGAGAAGGTTCAGCACTGCTGAGCGTGGATGGCATTTAGGAGTGGAAGGGCAGTGCCCTGATGTTGTGGCTTTTGGAGTGATGATCATAACCCCCTGGGAGGGAGCCTTTTATGGCTGCGGTGGAAAACAGATTGTGTTTTCCTTTTTTTGTTGTTGGGTGTGTTTTGTTTTTTTTTTTTGGTTTATTTTTTCCATTGAAGGGGGAACAAGAGAAATCGGGTGTGGCTGTTTTTTTATGTTCGTATAATACATGTAGTGTGACTCTGACTAAATTGCATGGATTTTAATGAGAAATCATGTTCTTTCAATTCAAATAAACATGTGAAAGCATGACCATTCATGGGAAAACTCTATTTTCAAAATTCTGTTTTTAAAGAAAATGTCATGTACGGTGTCTATTTTTGAATGGTTTAAATAGGTATTTTTGCCTGGTGTGTGCCTTGGTTATGCACTCTGCTACAACTGTAAATTGATCTTGCTGAAAGAGTGTTTCCATGTTCGCGTTAGCCAGGGTGTGTCGAGTATTTTCACACAAAGTTCTCATTGCAGGCTCAGTAATGATTTTTAAATATGAACAAGGCTCTTTACCCTTTTCTCCATCTGTCACACATGACCAGGATCCTTGAGCAATTTAAAGACACATCTTGTGTTCAGTGCACTCTCAGCCCATTGATGAATGTAATGGAGGGTCTGATTTTTCCTCATTTAGGTTTTGACTTGGAAAATGCAAGCTCTCTGTTCTTTAGAGCTAGCTCTCAAGTCTTAGACCTCTTGGCAATATTCAACAAGCTGTAGTGTCCTTATTTTTCCCTCAGTAATATGTGCAAGATGCATCTTGTAATCCCGGTCTCCTCTTCCTGCTCTTCTATGAGACGAACGACAACCGTCCCTTATGTGCTGACTTTCTGCATTGCGTTTATTTCCCATGTTGACAGTTTTCATTTGGTTTGAATTTTATTCAACAGGCTTTAAACGCGTACAATTACACATAATTTGTCTATGCCACAGAACAGAAACCAAATGGCATGAAGTGTGTCTCTGTCTGGGACGAGGCATGTGCTGCTGCTGTTTTCTCAGGATTTAACAGTGCAGTGACTCCGCTCTGTGGGTACCGTGTGTGCTGGCCTGTGGACTGAGGAATGTCCTGTTGACCCTGAAATAACAGTGTGTAATAAAGGCAGTCATTGTTCTTCGCAGCATCCATGGTGGCTTGTTTGATGAAAGTCTGAGAAGTATTTGGAACGGACAGTGTCGAACCTTTTTTGTGCTGTCCACCCCGCAGCCTCCGTTGGCATGAGCCGAGATATCACTGTGTAGATCATTCACCTCAATCGCCAATGTATCTGTACTGAAAGTCCAAATAATACACTTAAACGGAGACTGCTTTTTTCTTTCTTTCTTCAACACATAAAATTAATACTGTAATCATGGTATAAATATAGCATACCATATGTGTAAGAAAAGGACTGGCATGCAGCCTCTTATGCTGCTATACAAAATTATGTGTAGATGGTTTTTTTGTTTGTTTGTTTTTACATGTAATGACATTCAAGAAATTACATTTCGGGTTTGTTAGGTGAATTTAGGCTCTGAGTTTCTTTCAATAGCAGCTTAGTGAAGGGTGAAGAAAACAGTTTTGTCAATTTATCCTATCTCAGTCTAATTAATGTATAACTCTCGCTTTATTTTCACGCAACGAAGAACCTGTTAAAAATGATGAGCACCTACGGCAAGGAACATAACACCTTCTATCCTAGATACTTTCTGGCAACCCCAAGTTATTTCAACAAGCAAGCCGTGTTGACTTGGTGCGTTTCAGGTGTATCTCCAGATCACATGTTGGCTCAGACGAACCAGGAAAACAAGCCTCTTAGGAGCTGATAAATGTCAGTCTTAAAGCCGGTGCATGCTACACTACAGTGGTTCCTTTCCTTCTCGCTGCTCTTATTGTCTTCACGCTGTCTGCTTGTTATGTGTCACTTCAGTACAGCAAGGTCACATATTTCCTCTGTTCACACCAGAAGGGAAAATGCTTTCCCTCAGTCATTCTGGAGACAACCGTTTCTTGGAAAGTGTGGAAAGCAAAGAAGGCATTTAGACAGTCACTAGAAGAGCTGTTTGCTGACATAATGTATTTCCTGTCGCTCGTCTATGCTAAGGAGGGGGGGGGATCCCACAGAGCAGGGCACGCTGAAATACCTCTCCTAGGTGAGAAATTGTATGTTTCGATATATCGGCCTGAAGGTGCATACTTTAATTAATACATGAAATGTGGTACTTTAAATTTCCACGTTACTTCAGCAGACAAATGATCTCTTTCAGTCAGGCTTCTCAGTAAACAAACCACGCCTGCCAGCTTTGCTAACTTACTGATAGCTAGCTAGCTACGTTTTTTAGGCTCCAATTGAATCTTTTATGTTGAATACATGTATGTTGTAAATGTGTAGTTTTAGTATATATATATATATATATATATATATATATATATATATAGCAGTGGCTCTCACCACGTAATCTGGCTCACTCGCACACCTGATGGACAGCAAAGCTTCCTGTTTTGACACACAGGTATCATGAGAAACAAAATAATGCTATTTTTAAGCTGCTGCCATTCTCCCCTCCTTCTGAGTTCACATTTGATGTGATGTGTTTCAAGCATATCTGTTCAGAGTAACAAAAGTTTCACTATTAGACACACACAAGTGCATAAACGGAGCAGTGTAGTCAAGATGTCAGAAAATGTGCTGTATAAATCTGGTGTATTGTGATCCAAACATAAGGTCACCAGAGCACCAAAGATTTTAAAAACCACATGATTGACACTTGTCATCGCTCCCAAATCGGTTGACAGGTATTTCTAATCCAAGGAAAAATATTAGACATTAGCTAGTTCTAATTAAAGAGAGTTCCCTGATGCTGCTAAGGGAAAGTCAGCTTTGTATTTCTTTGCAATGATCGGTTGACAAACGCAGACAAATGCGATTTTTCATGACTCAAACTTCAAATGTGTGTTCTGTAAATATACCTCAAATACGTATGTGTTGCACAAAGCAAAGATCAGCTCTTTGAGTACCATGGCTCATCTTTTGATGCAGTTTCATAGGTTAAACACAATTAGACAACAACTCTACAGCAGCCTCAAACTCTCGTATCAAAAAGCATTACAATATATCACAGGCAACCAAACTGTGCTTAAAACAAACAGAAAATCCTCATGGGACCCACAGACCAGCTACTGTCTCCATTTCAGCGGCTGCTTCATATCCTTCCTTAACAGCTTACTCTTCGATGAAATGTGTCGGGCAAATGTGTCACGTCTACTCTCACAGCGTTCTGTGACTCTGTCTGCAGAAGGTTTGTTTTTATTTCATAGCTCTTAAAAGTTAGGGGAGGACGACTTTTCATCTAGCTTCAGGTGCCAGTGCTGCACCAGATAAAGATTTAGCTCTGCAATGAGATTGTTACCCCCCCCCCCCCCCACACACACACACACACACACACCACACACACACCCTTTGCTCTTAAACAATCTGCAGGCAGAAGTGAGTGAGACACACAGCTATTGCACGCCCTCTTTTGATAAAGGTCGTATCACACCGTCAGCATGAAATGGGACGTTTTATTCGGTCATGATGATGAGGGCAATAATGTTTATTATGCATTTAACGCATTAATTAGGTTGTGGGGGGCTTTGCTTACACCTACTTTAATGAGTTACGATAATTCCTTTTGGTTGCTGCTGCTGACGTTGTGGTTATTGGTGCGAGGCTTACTGATATTTTATAAGATGCTGCTGGCTGTCATTAGCTGTGATACTACTCGAGACAAAGAGGTGCGGATGTCCGACACTTAGACGGTCTTTTTTTTTACATAAGGCAAATACACCCATGTTATCTCACTCAGAAGCTCTACCCAGCAGCACTTATTAACGTTCCTCTGCGACACATGTCGATGTCCCATTGCTGGAGTTTACACTTAATAAATTGGCATAGTTGTACATTAAAATCAGCTGCGTTTCATTCTCAAAGTCCTCAGTTGATCATTCTCACATGACAGCTAAACTTAGTTGAAGACCTAATGGGGAGAATGTAATCACTTCCAAGAACAAAGGCCACTTTCAGTGTGAATAGTTAAATCAATAAATTAATATTTATCACCTGGAAGAACTCTTCATCGTCTCAAGGTGGAAAGACAACCTTGTGAGAATATTCTTAATTCATTTTAAACAGATGGACAGAATTACATGACAGGCACTTTTACCCTTAAAGTAAAACTTACTGTCTATTTTACCTGTAGTTCCTCTGCTTTTGTGAAATCAGTAGATTGTTACCAGCCTTGCACTTTGAGACATTTTACATTTGTATCTGCAGAGGCTAAATACAGGCGTTTGCACTTCATTTACTCTGCCTACTTGCACAAACCTACAGACACTACAACATATAAACATGGTATTTATGTTGGCTACATATAAATAATGAAATGGTGAAATCATAATGGCATTACTTCATTTCATGTAAATCACAAATAGAGGATTCTTAATTTTTTATTTTTTTTTATTGCAAATGTAATTGTCAGTGGATTTTTGACCTGTTTCTCTAAGTGTCTTTTTTACTAAACTGTCAGTTGGCAGTTTTTAAGTGGCAAGCGCAGACCAATTAAACACCCACTTGTCAAAGCCCAGTTGCCTTTTTCCAGAACGCTCCACTCTGCCTGGGTGCACGTTTGCTTGGATATTGCATGCGAGAGAGAAATTGCTAACAACAAAGAAATGTGCTTTTCCATTTGAAATGGTGGTGACCGAGCAAGCTTTTATGATGCCTCTTCAACCAGCAAACAAAAGGCAGGACTGGTGTGTGTGAATGCGTGTGTGTGTTTGTGCATATTCATGTAAAAAGGGATTCGGTTGACTTTGTCAGAAACCGCAGTCTCGCTCAAGGAGAAGTCGTGCTCTGAAGTCTTGCGGGAGGTGAGTTGTTGCAGGAAGACGACAATGTTTCTGGTTACACAAAAAGGCTCTTATTCTTCAAGAAAAATTATTATCTCTGTAGGGATCCTTTCCATAATCCCGTCAGACACTTAAAAGAATAATGTGAGCCTGTCTGTGGCAAAAACGAGCACTTTTTTTTAGTGGACGTGCTTTGATGTGTGCAGTTGCCCACATGGATTTATGTTGCATCCCTGCAGCCTGTTTCACGGCTGCTAGCTGAGGCGGTCTACTGGACCAATTCCAAAACATTTTGTATCTATTAGTCATTTAGTCCCCAAAATATGTTTTAAAAAGAAAAATAGGGCCCAGGTGTACAAATACCAGAATTATCCTTTAAGCTAGCTTTTTATTGTGAGGAGTTTGTCAAAACGGAATGGGCACAATTTTATAAAAGTTGTTTACAACTCAGTTATAGATGTAACCAGTGTGATGGAGCAATTCACAGTTAAAATGCTATGATGATTATAACCTAGAGCCATATAAGAACAGAAATAATATAATGTGACATATACAACACATGAAATATGTATGCAGTGAAATCCCTTCCAATAGAGCTGAAATGCAATATACTGTATAAAGTAAACATTTGCATAACAAGCGATGGGTTTCGTGAGCCGATGAAGTACATGTCATGAGTGCTAATCTATTAAGAGCTTACCTGGGAAATGGTTATCTGTAGGCTTCTCTGCCATTTATGCTTATGTATGCAAACTGTGAAGAGAAATTGGCAGAAAAGCTGTGAAAGATATGCTGCAACATCCATAAGGGCATTGTTTATGGGTAGATGGATGAATAAGGCAGAGAGGACTAGTTGCATTTCCAAACTATTTAGAGTAGATTTTCACATTTAAACAAATTATATAGATTGTATTTGACAGGTGTCGCAGGCAAATTTCAATTGATACACTTTATTCAATTTGGTGGCATTCTGATCTGTCCCTGCAAATTAACCTCATAGCAAGACTTTTGATCCACTTCATATTTGAACGGGTAAATGCAGGAGCAAGGGAAATATAGCACATTGACATTCCTCCCCCTATCTGGTAATGGAATTGCTTAGCGCTATTGCATCCTTTCAAGCATCACACTGTGCTCGCTCATATGGATTTAATCCTGTTTAGAGAGGCTGTTGCTGAGGGCATTCGGCACAATGCCAGTTTGAAAGTAATCCATTGAGTCTTAAATAAGTTGGCCCCTTTCAAGTATAACTATCTGAACCCGCTCATTTGAAATTAGCAATCACAACCCATCTGAAATCTTAATTTTATTTTAAATCTTGACGTGCTGATTACGGTCTCTTTTTGTCTGTACTCTGCGTTGGTGTGGATATAATGTGCATTGATTGCCACTACCAGTGCTGCACCGGTAATTCTTCTGAATTGAACAACAGATTTGTTCTCATTGCATATCAAAGTGTACATTTAAGCCCGATTGTGATCCTAAAACATCCAAATCAGGTTTCAGACACCAATAACATTCATCTGAAATAATAAAACCAACACCATAGAGCTCCAGAAAAAGAACAAGAAGGATTTTTCTTCTTGCTTTCATTCAATTCTAAATATTAGACCATAATCTCAAAATCTTATAGTGCCATAAGTGTGTAATTGTCCTGTCTATGTAAGTGAAAGTGAAAAAAGCTAATGGTATCGGAAATCTACATTTACAGCACGGTAGTACTGCAGGCTCAATTAGACTGAAAGCATGGGAGATAAGACGGAGGAAATGACATTATCACACTGGCAGAGTAGTATAATTCTCGCTGTTGACACAGTAGATAACATGATGACTTCGATATGAAAGGAGGATTATAACAGCTAGATTTGATGACCGCCAAATGTCCTCTATGCTTCTAAGGGAGTGTCACTTTACTTTATCTTACAGAAGAACTCTCTTCCTTATGCTTCTTCCCCATATGGGTCCCCATCTCGTGACGGCCTGTAATACAGGTTTCAAGTGGTTAAATTGTACATGAAGTGATTTTTATGTGTGTTGATTGTACATTGGTACATTTGGTATCTTCCTAATTCGAACATAACATAACATTTTTCTTCTTCATTTAAAAAATCTTATTTGCATGCACCCTTTTGTGAAATTGTCATCTTGCAGTAGCCTATACATATGATGAATGACGACTAAAACCAAAACTATTAAGTGTGGACAGTCAATAAATCTGTTATTAATACATTTATAGTGATATGATATAAACAGCATGCAGGATAATCTTTGCATTTGCAAACAAATATTTGGTATTTGTACTGTATGAATGACAGTTTCAAAATTAAACTAATCAATAACTTCAGCATGATTTTACTAATTTCCTTTTGCTTTCACTTAGCTTTTTTTTTGTTTATTTGTTTCATGGTGTGCATTCTATTTGTAAAATGTTTGCACTTTACAGTGCAATCAAATGGAGCAAAAACCGTGGCGTCCATGACATGTACACTACTTTCTGCCAAATCAATGCAACACCTTACCTTTTCTACGTGCAAATAATCATTTTGCAACACGGCACCTGTCAGTGACGGCCCAAAATGATGACTTATGATTCATGTCTGAAAGCCCAGGTTACTGCTCACTGTAGAGCAATCTATTGAATGGTTACCATGTAAGGAACCGTGATTGCAGACACCGTATTAAACAGCAAATATATTTGGAATTGTAATATAGTGTAAGCACCATAAACAAGATTATGCCTTTAAGAGTGAAACATCAGTCTATATGTGAAGGACCACAAATATCACAGCGATATTAAAGTGCATTGTTAAAACAAAGCTACAAATTTTTACTACAAGCTTACAACCCCCCCCCCCCGCGCGGGGTTTGGGGGGGGAAGGATCCGGGGCCGGGGGCGGGGGTGGGTGGGGGGGTTGGGGCGGGCCGC
>JAVQJF010009829.1:0-23839 GCA_036023855.1 Gadopsis marmoratus | reverse complement strand
GCATAACTGTGCAATATAGAATGTTGAACATTGCAAAAATCAGGCACATCTTGTCTCAAAAAGATGCAGAAAAATTAGTTCATGCATTTGTTACCTCAAGGCTGGATTACTGCAACTCCTTATTATCCGGCAGCACCAATAAGTCCCTTAAGACTCCAGCTGATTAAAAATGCTGCAGCACGTTTACTGACAAGAGCCAGGAAAAGAGATCATATGACTCCAGTACTAGCATCTCTACACTGGCTACCTGTAAAATTCAGAATATAATTTAAAATCCTTCTCCTCACCTATAAAGCCTTTAATGGTCAGGCACCATCATATCTTAAAGAGCTCATAGTACCCTATTTACCCTACAAGTGTTGCGCTCCCAGAATGCATGGCTCCTTGTCGTTCCTAGAGTCTCTAAAACTAGAATGGGAGCCAGAACCTTCACCTATCAAGCTCCTCTCCTGTGGAACCAGCTTCTGTGTTCTGGAGACAGACCCCCTCCTCACATTTAAGAGTAGGCTGAAGACTTTCCTCTTTGATAAAGCTTATAGCAGGACTGACTCAGGTGAGCCTTGAGCCCCCCCTTAGTTATGCTGATATAGACCTAGACGTCCCATGATGCACTGACCGCTCTCTCTTTCACACTCTATGACTCTCTCACAGACTCTCCCTCTCTCTCACTATCTCTGTCTCTGTTTCTATGTCTGTCTGCCTCTGTCTGTGTCTGTCTGTCTGTGTTTCTCTCTCTCTGTGTCTGTCTGTCTCTCTCTGTCCGTCTGTCTGTGTCTTTCTGTCTGTATCTCGCTCTCTGTCTGTGGAGACTGGATCTCCGAGACGTGGTGCTGCGCAGTCTGGATGAACACGGGTCACGTCGAGTGGATGCGGACGCCTGCTGCTGCTACTGTTGTTATTAATGAAGCTGCTGTTGTCAATAACATTGTAGCTGCCATTTCTTTGCATCTTCTGTATGTGGAATTGTACTGTGTTACTGTGTGTTCTCTTTCATCCTGCTCTCACTCTACCCCCCCATATCTTCTTTTTTCTCTCTCAACCCAACCAGTCGAGGCAGATGACCACCAAGAGCCTGGTTCTGCCTGAGGTTTCTGCCTGTTAAAGGCAGTGTTCCCTTGCCACTGTCGCCTAGCGCTGCTCATGGTGGAATTGTTGGGTCTATACATATAGAGTTGGTTTAGACTTGCTCTATATTAACAAGTGCTATGAGATAACTCTGTTATAATATAGCGCTATATAAATAAAATTGATTTGAATTGAACTGAATTTGCTCCAGAACCGGTACATTACAATATATAAATATAGAGGGGGGGGGGCTGCTAAGCTAAACTATGTTAGCAAGCAGAACCGAAAAATGTGTTGTGGCAGCCCTGGAGCGCCAGTCCAATGTCCGCTCCCCGGACGGCAAAGGCACAGGTGGCGGTTGGGTCAGGTAATGGACGGAGCATACATCCCCGTCCACAGATTGCAAACACTAGGCAGTGGATGCACCTGCCACTCATTGGCTAATCAACGTCCCCAGCAAGGCAATCAGGGATCGCAGCAGGTATTCAATTCAATTTTATTTTATTTATATAGCGCTATAAAGCCTGAGAGGAGATGAGAGGAGAGGAGGTAGGTGAGCGGGAGATGCAAGGAGTCAGAAAACCACCACAAACAGACTGGAGTCTGGTTAACTGCCACAATCAATGACCCTACCCGTCTCGGACGTGGAGAACAATCTGTAAGAAACCCTAACCAGGAAGAACTTTTTGTTGTCTGATATTTTACATTTTGTTATTGTTTTTGGTCACTAATAAAATTGACCTCTTTTTTCTGCTGAACTGCAGGCTTGTGTGAGTTGTTTAAGGTTAATCTGTCCTCTCTCCCCCTGGACTGCCACAGTGTAAACAACCATGGGATTAGCGAAATAGTCACTAATCGGAGATAGCTTTTAGTGCCTTAGTAGAACTACTGTACATTTAAGTGTATAGCAGGTAATTAGCTGCTGTAGTGAATATAAAAAAATTAACTGGGTAAGCAAAAATATGTTACCAATAACATGGAAGCACCGACAACTGGAAATGAGACTACGCTTACTGCAGCATGTCTGTCTTGATATCTGACTTTTGACCTCGACCTTTCACCCCCCATAGGTCTTCACGGGGATCTTCACAGCTGAGATGGTTCTCAAACTTCTAGCCATGGACCCGTACTACTACTTCCAGGTCAAACTTCCTGTTTCTTTGCAACCTGCTCAGTGATGATGACGCTCAACTGTTCCCAGGGTAAAACATTACGCACTTGTTCTGTTGCCATGGTTACAGGTGGGCTGGAACATCTTTGACAGCATCATCGTCACCATGAGTCTGGTGGAGTTGGGACTGGCTAACGTTCAGGGCCTGTCTGTGCTGCGCTCCTTCCGATTGGTCAGTGTGACATCTTCATCATCGCCATCAAACACACTTTTAAAAACAATCAAGTTACTGTTTACCTGTCTCCTTCAATGCTTATGTACCCATCTCCTTATTGTCTCCCTGCCTGTCTGCTCACCTGCACCCCCCCACTTGTCTTCTCACCTATCTTACTGCCTGTCACTCTACCTGTCTCATCACCTGTCTCATGTCCAGATGCGAGTGTTTAAACTGGCCAAGTCGTGGCCGACCCTCAACATGTTGATAAAGATCATTGGGAACTCTGTGGGGGCTCTGGGTAACCTGACCCTGGTTCTGGCCATCATCGTCTTCATCTTCGCCGTTGTTGGCATGCAGCTGTTCGGGAAGAACTACAAGGACTGCGTCTGTCGCATCGCACTCGACTGTGAGCTTCCACGCTGGCACATGTACGATTTCTTCCATGCCTTTCTCATCATCTTCAGGATCCTGTGTGGAGAGTGGATCGAGACTATGTGGGACTGCATGGAGGTCTCAGGTCAGACCATGTGTCTGATTATCTTCATGATGGTTCTCGTCATTGGAAACCTGGTGGTGAGTTACACTCTGAACTGATCCTTTTACAGTATGTCACTCCATCAGGCCTGATGTAGCTACAAATAGATAATCTCATATCATCTACCATTCCATAATTATGTATGTAGTGTAAGTGCACTGGGATACTTGTCCTTATGAATTCTCATTCACATCTTTCCTTGACCTCATGATGTGTTCCATCGATGTCAAGGAAAACTGTTTAAGAAAAGACTTTTTTTTTACTATTTGACAGCTGCCCTATGTCTTGTTATGGGTCTTCCTTTTCCTTGTTTTTTTTCAGGTCCTGAATCAGTTCCTGCTTTTGTTTTTTAGGGCATTTTCACACCTGTAATTTGTTTGCTCGGGTCCGAATTAGTTGCGTTTGTACACGTGGACTGTTTTCTCCTTCGGTTCGGTTTGTTTTCACACAGAGGAAAAAATCTAAGTGAACCAAAATGCACCACTACAACCCACATGAGGATGTTCACATCTTATTTGTAAGATGTGTCTGGGGATGTTACACACTCCAGTACAGTAGGAGTGTATGCTGCATGCACCATTGACATTGTTTTGTAGTCTGCAAGTAACACCAAAGAAAGTAAATACAGGACCTGTGTCCTGTACTAGATCATACTTCTTTGAAAGAAAAATTACAGGTTCATTCTCCAGCTAGCTGCTACTGCTAGAAACAGATTGTGGGCTCTTCCACATCACAGAATGCAAAGCATACCCGGCTGCAGGAGCCATTTAGCTCAAACTTCTGGAGTACACGGCATTGGATTGAGGTCGGATCACATTCCCACCTCAAATGAACTACTCCAGAGTTCATTTGGAACGGAACCAAGACCACCTCCTCTAAAGGTTGCAGTTGTTTTGGTGCGCACCTGAGTGCAGTTACTGTGCCCACACCTGCCCAAACACACCATACTAACAGGGCAAATGCACCCAGGGTTACTTTTTACCCAAACCAAGCAGATTATATGTGAAAACACCCTTAGGTTCTGAATCTGTTCTTGGTCTAGTTTCAAGTCCTGGTTTGTTTGTGGTCTTGTTTCAGGTCCTGAATCTCTTCCTGGCCTTGTTGCTGAGCTCATTCAGTGGTGATAATCTTGCAGCTCCTGAAGATGAAGGAGAAAACAATTTGCAGATCGCCATTAACAGGATCAATAGGGCTGTGGCCTGGACAAAGAACTGGATCCTGGAACATATTTGGAATTTAATGGGAAAAAAGGACCACATAAACCCTGACGACATGGGTAGGACCACACCTAGAACCACAGCAAAGACTCTATCTATCTATCTGT
This sequence comes from Gadopsis marmoratus, assembly GCA_036023855.1. Taxonomy (NCBI): domain Eukaryota; kingdom Metazoa; phylum Chordata; class Actinopteri; order Centrarchiformes; family Percichthyidae; genus Gadopsis; species Gadopsis marmoratus. Next base: position 19,587 of record JAVQJF010009829.1, on the reverse strand, counting down.
TATTATAATTTAAGGTTTAGTATTTATTCATATAGTATTTATTCATATTTGTTCAGTATCTTGTCATGTTAAATGAAAATTTCATTATGATTACAGACTGGTTTGGGGTTCTGTTTCTATAAATCCCAAAAGTTATAACTGAATGTGTTTTGTGACTAACTGAATTTTTTTTAATTAATTGATTTTTTTCCATGTTTGTGAATTTCATTGTTAGCTGTTGACAGTGAGAAAGACGATGGGACAACGAAGGAGTTTTTGGCTTTGACTTTTTTGACCTCAGACCAGCCAGTGTCAGAGGTCAAGTCCTTTGGCTGTAACCATGGTAACCGGAGCAGCATCTATCACATTACCTCCCTGAGGGTCCCGATTGCCGAGGCCGAGTCGGACTTTGAGACGCCTGACATTGATGATCATGATGAAGAGGAAGAAAAGTACTCTCAAGTAAACACTATTCTACTAAATTGCAGCATTTCACCTAAAACTGAACTGTAGTGAAATTGTGGTGTGACAGTTCATTCATTGCTTTCATAATGACTTAACCCTTATTTAATCAGGTAATATCATTTTACAGCAGAGACAAAACCAAACATAACCGGACAAATAAAAGCACAAACAGCACCAGACACAATCACAGACGTCATTACGTAGATTCAAAGTTAAAAGTTTAAAATCAGCCAGCAGTATGAGACATTCAAGTCAAATTTAAGTGGTGGAAGGCAGTCTGTCCTGGTTCAGTATTTACCCGGGCCTAACTAGAGTTAAACAGACCTTTTTTGGTGAGCAGTGGTGTTAAATGGGAAGAGAGAAGTGATTTACTGAGGCAGCCTCTGCAGAAGACATTTATAAATGAGAATGAATGTAGTCCTCTTCAATTCAATTCAATTCAATTTTATTTATATAGCGCTATATCATAACAGAGTTATCTCATAGCACTTGTTAATATAGAGCAAGTCCAAGCCAACTCTATATGTACAGAAACAACAATTCCACCATGAGCAGCGCTAGGTGACAGTGGCAAGGAAACACTGCCTTTAACAGGCAGAAACCTCAGGCAGAACCAGGCTCTTGGTGGGCGTCATCTGCCTCGACCGGTTGGGTAGAGAGAGAAAAAAAAGAAGACACACACAGAGAGAGAAACACAGACAGACAGACAAATAATGAGAGAGACACAGATAGGAAGACACAGAGAGAGAGAGAGAATCACAAATGGACACGGAGAGAGGGAGAGAACAGACAGAGAGCGAGAGATACAGACAGAGGCAGACATACAAAGAAACAGAGACATCTGTTTCCTTTAGCATTTAATATTATGATTGTTAACATTGTGCTGTATGCTGCACATGCAAAATATCTCATCTGTGTGTTGTTCCATACCGAACTTATTGCATCAATGTTTTGCTGCTTCCTATCTGCATAGTTTGTGCACTGTTGTAAGAATGCTGTTGTCCCTTTGGCAGCTTTCTGTAAGTTTCTATTTCTCTCACTTTAGTTTGAGAACAACCTGTAAAAACATCTGTTGATAAATGGCTGACACATTTACAGAAACACTGATTAATGTACTGCATCCTCAAATTAAATAAAAACATTTACTACTAGAACATTTTCCACACTAACATGTCTCTATTGAGTCATAGGTCACAGAAAACTATACACTGAGTTTCATTGCAACATGAAGTGAATCATATTTGTTTTTATTTAAGATGGCTCAGGAAAAGGTTCAGCGATGTCAGTATATGTTGGGTGATCATTTATAAAACCGATGAGGCCATAGTGTTTTCCTTGTTTGGTCTGAAGAAAGCTGTTTCATGGTCTGACTTAATAAATCCATTTCAGGGCTTGAATAATGAACAGCTTTGTTGTTCTCATTTCTCGCAGGATAACTGGACGAGCACACTGCTTAATGCGGTTCTATAAACTGCTCATTTTGAATTTGCAGGTTATTTGATCTGTGACACATGTTAAAGGTGTGGTCATTAAAGTCTGAAAAGATTTTTTAGGTCGGTGGGAGACAAATAGCAAAATCTGGCCCTCCAGCAAATATATTTGGCCTCCTGACAAAGTTTTCAGTTCTTTTTAAGTAATATTTCATAAATCTGTTGTATTAAACAGGTTAAATACAATTCTGATGTAGGCTCAATCACAATTATGTAAATATTAGTTTGTTTGTTCTGCACTAGACTGTGTGAATACTGCAAGCAGGGAAGAGGACACAAATGCAGATAGTTCAGTCAGGTAAATTAATTTATTATGAAACTTACTATCTTATATATGAAGGTTATTAAACAGGAAAATAAATAAATCCACTCAATTTAAGTAAAACAAGTTCGCATTGAGTTTTGATCACATGGCTTTAGGTGTTTAAGCCCCACAAAAAGGTGGCAGTCGATCAGAATTGATGTAGTCATGACATCTTTTTATATTCACCCATAAATGATTAATCCCACTGTTCATCATCTGTTGATAACCTGTCAATTACATCTCTGTTGTCATACTGCAACACAAAACATACTTTACATTCACATATATGAGTCATTCTTTGCCTTCGGACACAACCTTAAAAGGTTTTACAAATCCATAAACATCAATATCGCCTGTGTCGTGTACTGTTCTGAGCAGGATCTCTTTCATTCTTACTTGCTTTTAGAGGAGGGATTTAGGGGAAGGTCATTGAGACTGATCTGTCGCTTTGAGATCTTACAGTAATTTAACCTGTTTTTATCGTTGTCGTCTGTAGATGAGAGGGCTTTATACCTGCTGAACCCAAATGTAAGGGTCCTGTCAAACAAGCTCACTTTTAAAGGCCAACTCACCGAGCTGACAGAGGTTGATAAACACATCACATGCTCTTGGATTTTAAGGCAAATTTAAGACGACTTGTTCTTTTTACAAGCACTTTTGCTTCAAAGTACAAGATGAGGAAGACTAAATATACGAAGTGAGTTACCATCTGATTTCTTTGTTTTTCCAGAAGTACTCAAAAGTTCCTCTTTCAGTACTTTTCCCACCAAGAGGCAAATGAAAATGAACCACAGTGATTTCTTGAAGCGGATCCTGCAGTTCATCCTCAGGTGATTAATTTAGTTAAGTTTCAGGACGGAAAAGTCACGTGGTAGTATAGTCTTGGATATGCATTGCTTTGTGTCTTATTGCTGTATCTCCTCAGCGCTGAAGACAAGAACTGAAGGAGAAGACACAATGGATAAAGCAGAGGATCTGTAAGTAAGCATAAAGTAGCATAAAGTGGAAATACTCAAGTGAAGTAAAGGTACCTCCAAACTGGCATAATTATTCCCTCATTCTTTCATCTATTTGCCTCTCAGATGTTAGTGAACTAATGTGAACCCATTAGTGAAGGGGATTGACTGAGTACCACCACCCAGAGCTCACACCTCAGTAGGAGACCAATGATGTGCTACGGTCATTTGATATCCAGAGGCAAATGATGTGTATGTTACATCAAGATGTTTCCACTTTTTACAGTTAATTACCCTGCTGTTTATAGAGAAGATTACATCTTTTTTTTCTATTAATAAAATGAATATTCAACACCAGCAGTCGACATGCTGTATGAAGAACATTGTTATTATTGTTAATGCCCATGTTTTTTCTCTAACTCTTCCACTCATATCCTAACATACAACACCCACATACACTTACACGTGTGCATGGTACAATAAAATAACCTAATTGTAACTGTCCATTTTTCTCCAGTACCTCCTGTTAATTACTTAACTTTATCTGTATTTTGTTTTATTTTTTCCTTTATTGTTGTTTCTCTCTCTTTCCTTGTCCTGTCTCATGTGTGTCTTCCTGTTAATCATTTGTCTTGCACTATTAATAATAATAATAATAATAATTCAGTAAACAGCACAAGTAGCACTGCTACCATGTGTCTCTAAAATAGCAACTTTCAGGAGCTTTGAAAAATCCTGACAGGATACATTTTTACTGACAAGCTTTGAAAAGTTCTTCAGGGACCTTGTCCAATGGAGGAACATGTAATCCTTTCACTGATACAAAAATATAATGAGCAGTGTAAATTGGATGCAATTTCAGGTTTCAGCAGTCCGAGTTAGTCAAATCAAGTGGATATCTTTCTAAATAACGTTCACTTTACTGATATGCTTGCACAAATAATATTTGTAAATACTGTATATTCAAAGTACAAAGTTCATTATTGCATCTATTGTTACATCCTGCCATTTGGATTAATTAATCCAAATATAAACTTTGCCATGTGATGAATGTGCATTGTTATGTGAGTTTCCATAGTGCCTGCCATATATTCAGACCCTGCACACACTGTTACAAAGTTTATGATACACAGCAAGATAGCTAATCTCATCATAAATCAAGCCCAGCACACCAAGTCCACAAGAATTTAACAGCCTTGACTTAAGACAGTTACAATGTATATACTCTAGCTGCACTCAGTTTAACTGGAAGAACCCTTTATTTCAGGCAGATTGCAACTTTCAGGCACATAAAGACCTTCAATAGAGATACAGTAAATCTTCTTTGGTAATGTTGCATTCATGCGCTCTAGGGGATTTAGCAGTGGATGTTTTGAGCGCTGTGGGTTAAAACTGGGTCACCAAACTAACACGCACCCCAAGACAAGCCTGTGTTTTCTCTTACATTTTCAAAATTAATGGTTATGTCCAAAAATGTGACTCAAGTGAAGGTACAATACAATGCGGCAGTCTAATCTGTTTGTTCATAAGCGCTAACACTACAAGCCAGACATGTACGTTGGTCCCGTTAAGTGTGTTTATTCAAAATTTAACTGACAACCTACTACACTCAAGACGACTGATTTTAAATGCCTGTACGATATGGACCATTTCAGCTCCTTTTCACAGTAATCCTAACAAACCCTTTCTGAGTTTATCCAGAAGCAATGTTAGAAGAACAAAGCACGACTGACATAAACGTGACCTAATTTTCAACTCTGCTTCCGGGCATGTGCTTTATTTGACTTTGCCATAATGAAGAGGAATAGTTAATAGGTTTGAACATATTAAAGTGTGACAGGGCTGTAATGTGAATTGCTTTCAGCAGGTCCTTTCACTTATAGATATTCATGTAGCTTACCCATAAAGTCCTTTGTTTGGTGAAAAGCAGTTAAGCGTGCAGCCTTTGATGATGATTTTATTTTGCTGTTGTGAAGTTCAAAGAGTTTTGGTGGTGATGTTTGCTACAAGCTATGATAGTTAGAAAGCTCACACTTCTACATGCGTAATAAATACATACAGTATCTCAAACACTGCACCAAGACACAGGTTTCACTGCTCTGTATCAATTGTGACTCTTTGCACTCTCCTTGCATTCTTTATCCTTGATCGAATAAACTAGAATCCAAATAAATAGCTGAATAAAAAGATACTATAAGACTATAAGAATGTTGGCACATAAAAGTGTTGCATATGACTGGTGACATGGGCACTGACGCTGGAATAATTAGATATAGTATACATCGCCTGATCCTAAAGCAGAACCAGCATCAGAGACACACTTAATAGTGTGCATACAGTACCATTACAGGAGATTTCATAGACGCTCATTAGCTGTGAGCAGTATGACAGATGGGACATTTTCGAAGCTATAGCGTCAATAGTTTTTTAATTATTATTTATAGGCCTGACCTATTCCCCTTTCAAGTGCTTAATTCTGCCATTGTTTATTTAGTCTGTGAATACGGTATTAGGCTGCATCTCTGTTTATATTGACATTTCTCATTGTTTATTTTAGTAAAACCCTTTTTATAATTATCTATGTCCTTATATGTAGATCTTTCCAAACTGCCCCCAGGGTATTTGTGTTGTAAATCCATTCACTGACAGTTTGAAGATGAACCCATGAATGTTTTATAGTTTAATTAAGCTGAAAACTACAATGGAGCACGTTTTAGTTTCAAAAGAAAATTGAGGTTGGAATGGAACTGCAGTCCAGTGGTTCCAGAGAGAGAAAGGAAGAAAAGGTTTGTGTTACTCAATTCTTTTTTCTAAATCTTCTGTAATTTCTTTTATAAATGCTTTTTCTGAAATAATCTGATCTAATTTCACACAAACCAGTGATGGAAGTATTCAGATCCTTTACTTAAGTAATAGTACTAATACCACATTGTGAAAATAGTCTGCTAAAAGTAAGTCTTGCATTCAAACCTGTGTAGTATGGCGGTATTATCAGCAAAATGTACTTAATGTATCAAGTAAAATCAAGTAAAAATACTCATTATGCTGGAAAATGGTTCTTGTCAGTGTTTTATTATGTTTTTCCATGAAAAAATGTAATCTGAAAAGTAACTAGTAACTACAGCTGTCAGACAAATGTAGTGGGGTCGAAGTATAAAGTTGCATAAAATGGACCACAAACACAAGCCTAAACCCACTGCCTAAACCCACTATGCAGAAAAGTCTTCAAATTACGAGTTACCATGAATGCAACATGCATGGGCGGGGTCAGTGTAGTCCAATAGAATCCAGCAGCCAGAGACACGTTCATTTCCTACATGACATGTCAGCCTCCAGCGCGTAGAGAGCAGCAGATAGCCAAGTGATTTTACATTACTGTACTGAACTCCACGATGGCAAGTTTAAAATGAGCTAAACGAAACGTCCATGTCTCTTTCTGTTAATGTATGATATGTAATGATATGCATGAATATATAGATTCTGCTCAGCTTGCTGTTGGCGAGTAGATTACTGACCGCGGCTCCTCTCTTCCTTGTCGACTGTCAAAAAGACCATAAAGACGATCTACGTTAACGTTATACACGCTGTCAGCTGGTTCTGTTCCAGGCTACGGTACTGACTTCTCTTCTGTTATCTCAGGCTGGTGCTGACTCACAGTCTTCCGACACGGGGACCATCCTTCGTGTCAGAGGGCCGCTGGGGTTCCGATGTGTGCTGGACAGCACAGATGGTACGTTCATGGACGTTTTACTCCAACATGTTTTAGAGCAGCCGGATACTATAAGCTGTATAGTATAAGGGCTGATGGGGTCCCAGCAACAGTTTACTAGCATGGTCCCGGTGCCTATTTTGATCACAAGGGTTACTTTCCTCGCTGCAATGTTCTTCTCGGATGCTGTCATTTATCCTCCACAAACCAGTATGTTACTTTCCTAAAAGTCCCTGCAGGACCACAGCCAGGATTTTAGAATTGCTGAGATCGACTCCAAAATGCCCCAGTGCAATCCCACCCACTCCAAGCAATTTTCTATTAGTCACCAAAAATTGAAACTTTCCATACTATATAAATTTAACTGGTAGAATCTACAGTTTGCAAATGTAATTTCCCTAAACTGTTTCAAAGCCTTCTCCACAGTGCCAGGAATATATTATTTGTTTCGATGTAGGATATCCCATTATCTTTACGTGTTTGGCCTGAAACTGTAGAAATGTATGTGCAAGTGTAAACACTAAAAATCCTTCAAACCAAACAAAACAAAGGACGTGACTTTGGTGTGGTCAGTGGTAGCTGCAGTCCTGCTTCCTGGTGGTAATTTAATTGGGAATAACAGTTTTAGAAGCTATACCTGCAGCCTGGTGCAGAGCCACTGATCCATACTATCCTATCAATTTCAACGTGGAACGTATCGTCATTCCCTACTTATACAGTTCTCAGTATATGGGAAAGAAAACGGTGTTGCTTTAGTGGAAGAAACTGTCTACTAAATAAAATGCATGAAAAATACATGTCAGCTAGGATAATACAATACCAGCAGGGTCTAAAATATAATGTGATAACAGTGTAGTAATGGTGAAGGGCTAATATTGTGGGTCTGTCTGTCTTTCAGCACTGCTCGTGCACAAAGTAATCTCCAGAACATTTGAGACACTTCACTCTCAGGTGAAATCTGAGTCCTGTGTTCTAGCAGTCTGTGACAGTCCTGTTATTATTTGGCCAAACAAAGGTGTTTATGCAACACCTGAAGAAATAACTCCAAACACACTGTGTGAGGATATACATCAGTGGATACAGTAAGTTCACATTTTAAAATCTTTTCTTTCATATATGGAATCCTTAGCTTTTTTTTTTTTTTGCTGAATTGTAATTAAGATTTTTTTGTTTTGTTTTGTTTTTCAGGACAGAAGAACAAGAGACCACTGGCAAGAGATCTGCAAAAAAGAAAAGGAAAAAAAGTTCTGCAGTGGTATGTACGTATATCTCTTGTATATGGCTGCTGGAGCTGCTGGAGCTGCTGGAGAGCCACTGTGATCGAGTCGGTGGTCAGTGGCAGTGGTCAGTTATCCTTTTTAAGTCCATTTTCTATGGACAGGGATAGCAGCCTTTGTGTGAAGTTAAATCAGGGGATCATCAGGCGAAAGTGTTCTGTGCCTGCCTGATGTTCATTGTTACCTCCACTGCAGATCCATTATTTAGTCTATACATTGTCAGGAAAAAAAGTGACAGCCTGTTACAGTTTCTTAAAGTTCAACATGGCATCTTCAAATGTCTTTTGTCTGACCAACGGTCCAAAACCCAAAGATACTCCGTTTACTATCACAGAAGTCTAAGACAAATGGCAAATACTCAAATTTGAGTAGCTAGGACCAATTAGTGTTTTACATTTTTGATTTTAAAATAACACAAACAATTCATTATGAAAAGCCTTATTGTCTTAATGGTGTCCATGTGTGGTTGTGCTTTAATGTAAATTCACACTTGTCATTCAGAGTGTCATTAACCTTCGCCTGATGATGGAGGTGACAAAGACCGGCCCTTGTAGAGCCCCGATACTCAGCAGAACAGTCCAGAAATCCCACTTCCTGTCTACAACTCTTCCCATGGACTGTGTCGTCCATACCACCTGCAATGACACAATCAAAGAGTATGTCTCACCTTAAAAACATTAGATTTCATATTACTGACCAAACTCTGAAACCTCACTGTATCACTCAAGAGTTCTGCTCTCTGTGAAAGAGTTTTGTTCTGTTGTTGCAGTGCCTTTGAACGCCTGTTGGAGGCGCTAACTTGTCAGCTGTGTGAGATGGAGAAAGTGACCCTACAACACATGAAGGGGACCACTCTGCTGGTACCTGAACCGCTCCACTTCCTCCTTCCAGAGCCAAAAGGACTAGTGACCGTGGTTTACCCAGCAGGAGTGCCTGACAGCCAACTAGTGACACAACGTAAGGTAAGAACCACAGACCGAGAGTCTTTAAAATCCCTATCAGTCAGGCAGCATGTAGTTACCCTGACCTTAAAATAGTTACTTTATTATAATCTTAATCGCTCGAACAACATATAGCATAGAGATGACTATTTAAGTACAGGAAGTCAAACTGTCTGTCCTACAGGCAGTGGATCCAGCCCATTGTACTTGGATGAAACACTAGTTTGCTTGACACCTGATTTATGTTTTTTTTTTAACAAATGTTTTCATTTTATTCTACACAACATATCTGTCTTTTAGGAATTGCATGAAAAGTTTGAGCTACCAGGTGACTGGCCCCATTTTAGAAGAGCAAATGCTTACCACTTCCCCAATGAGCCCTATAAAGATGGTTACCTCCGAAACCCTCATCTGGTGCTCACACATCCCACCCTGGACAATGGAAAGGTACGGCTTATCATCAAGTTATGGTTTGTCACACTCAATTTTCACTTTTTAAGATGGATACTGAGATGTACTCTTTTCTTATGTTTGTGTCTTTTCTAAAGGTGTATTTGGTCCAGGGGATCTACAGCTATCGCCACTACATGCAGGACCACATGGATGACAATGGCTGGGGCTGTGCCTATCGCTCCCTGCAGACCATCTGCTCCTGGTTCCAGCAGCAAGGCTACGTAGAGCGGCCTGTGCCCACTCACAAGGAGATCCAACAGGTAAAGTAGTGGCCCTGTAGATATGATATACTGCATAACTAAAACAATACAATAGATATTTTCCAAATGGCTGCTTTTAATAGGCTCTTTCCTGTCCAGGCCTTAGTGGATGCTGGAGACAAACAGGCATCCTTTGTTGGAACTCGCCAGTGGATCGGATCCATCGAAGTTCAGGTTGTTCTGAACCAGCTGCTTGATGTCACTTCCAAGATCATGTTTGTGAGGTGTGTTGTGTGATCACATGCCTATGGATAGCACCTTGTCTGATGGTGTACTATGTGTACATTTTATTTGGATTTATCTGATGATGAATGTTGATGAAATGTTTGTACTCTTTAGTCAAGGTTCTGAGTTGGCATCCAAAGGCAGAGAACTGGCCAACCACTTCCTTACTGAAGGGACTCCTATCATGATTGGTAAGCTGGATGTCTCCTTCAGAACTATTGCTATGTTACAAGCATTTAGGCCTTTAATTAAAACTTAAACAGCACACACAAATGTAAAAACCATAACGTTTGTGTGTATGTTTCTATATAACACTACAGAATCTTCTTCACCTTCCCCATCACAAATATAGGTTTGGTAAAATCTTGGTTAAGCTTACACATAAAATGTTACTTTTCCCCTGTGTTGCAGGAGGGGGAGTATTAGCTCACACTATTCTGGGTGTGGCATGGAGTGAGACCACCGGGCAGATCCGCTATCTCATCCTAGATCCACACTATACAGGAGCAGAGGATTTACAGGTTATCGCAGATAAGGTAACTGTTATAAGCATGTACACTCTCTGTGTAAAGTATACATTTTCATGTGCTGTACAGTGTTGAATGTGGTATGTGTGTTATCTTTCTCAGGGCTGGTGTGGATGGAAGGGACCAGATTTTTGGGATCCAACTGCATATTATAATCTGTGTCTGCCACAGAGGCCAAAGGTCATATGAGCTCTGGTAAAGCATTAAAACTTTGGAGAGACACTGTAACCTGTTTGCTTTATGTGTCCAACATTGAGAATTTGAGTAATTTCTGTAATAATGTTATATTCTTCTAATTTACTCTTACTGTTTTGGTCGAGTTCAACATACACTGTTGTCTTAGCAACAAAGGCACACCGTAGCGATGGACGGAATTTTGTATTGATAAGAGAAATTGATCATATCATGTACAACTCTGTACGTGCCATTATCTAATATGACCAAGTGCTGGTGTAATATGTATAATAAATAGGCTCTTTTCATTCATAAATACAACATATCAAGATCAACAGAGTTTTGTCATTTCTTTCTGTAGACAAACTAACGCACATGAGTGATGTAATGACTTTTGACACCTGCTGTAGAAGACCTTTTCTACTGGAGTTGTTGATCAAGAGAAAATTAATCTGCAACTACTTTGATAATCTATTGTCAGGTCAGGGTACTGTTAACTTTTTTTTTTTTTAAAGGAAACAGGTTTCTTACAGGATATGATAGATAAGGTGATGGGTAGCTGACAAGGAAAGGGATGTTATAGTAGGACTTGGCTGCAAAGTTAGGAGGATGTGCGCAAGGTTTTCTTTTGTTTTTGTTATAGATACTGTAGTTTCTGCCTAGTGTCTGGTTCACACTCCGGAGCAGAAGGTGGCGGTAATACACCAGCAGCTGGATGCCAACCGCCATAAAAATAGAGGAAGAAGAAGCAGCAGCGTTGCACAGTTACTAGGCACCATGTCACACTCATAGCCCGCTAAGTTAGATTTGTTTTTAATGCAGGTCTCCTCAACCTAATACATCATCTCTAAAGAAGGACATGCAACCCTGACGCGAAACACTGTTTACCGTACGAGCCTTCGCCAGGTAAGATATCGTTGTCATACAGCTAAAGTTAGCTAACCTAAACGTATAGTTGGAGTAAGTTAGCTACCGTAGCTAGCTAGCGTATGTACGTGTGTTGTAGAGAACATCTGCATCAAGTCTGAATCAATTGTTTTGTGTGGTAATGCAGGTTTTTACTGCAGCTGGGGAAAGCCTAAACAGATTTCTCACAGCGTCACAAAAATGAATACACTTGTCGTGTAGGACTGAATGAAACCGGGAGTGGTTGGTAGGAAAATCTCAATTCCGAAGTGGGCAATGCGCATGCGCCAAAATGACCCACTTACTCTCGGAGACGAGTAGTTCCTACTAGTAGATATAAAATTAGTAGTTCAATGAACGTATTACTGAACAATCGACACGTCACTAGTTAATGGATCAGCACCTGTGCAGCAGTGGACCAGCTGCGAGTGGGAGCGTGTCGGTTGTTTGACAGACCTGTCAGACAAATGGCGAGAGACGGAGTTGAGGAACTGAAAACCCTATGAGAAAGACTGCATCTTCAAGTGTCTTGACGGTCACCAGCTCCGGATACTGACGGGGATGAAAGGGAGAAGAAGCCTATTGTCTGTTCAGCTCTCCGGAAGGTGGCGGTAATGCACCTGGACGCCAACCGCCGTAAAACTGGAAGAAGACTGTAAACACTGCAGGCCCTCTGCTGGAGGAACTGGAGAAATACCTCTGGAAGAAGATGAAGACTGTCAGCCTATATCATTATTTTATTAGGGGGAATTAAATAAATTGACCCAACAAATAAAGTAAGGAGTTATATCAATAAAAAACTGGCTGACACAGTTTAATACATTTATAGGAATATATACAGCTCTGGAGAAAATTAAGAGACCACGGCAAAATGATCAGTTCTCTGGTTTTACTATTTATAGGTATGTGTTTGAGTAAAATTAACTTTGGAAAATTGTATACGTGTATATTTAAAGAGAATATGCATGTAAAAATTAGGGCCACGTGTGAATTTGTTTTTGAGTTGTGAGATTTTTTTGATCGTTTTTAGAATTCTGACATCTTTTTTTTTTATAGATTTCTGAGATTAAAGTCAGAATTCTGAGAATAAAGTTGTACAACTAGAAGAAAACAGCTTAACTTATTAAATAGTAAACATAGGCTTAACAGGGCAAAAGCACAAATAACACAAAGTTGAAGACTTAGAGAGTTTTTTGTAGAAGGTTGACAAAATAAGTGAGTAATGTTGTGAGGCTTATTAACACTAGCTAATTGCTAGGTAATAATTAAAACGGCTAGCTTTGTGCCAAGTGGAAAAAATTAATGTCATTAGTTAGCTAAACAGACGGCTGAGGGATTCTATGTTAAGCTACCACATAAGTTAACTTTAAATGGTTAACGTTAGTGACCATATTAACTTTATTATCGAGTCAGATAAGTCACATGTATTTTCACCACATAGCTAATATAGAGACAGTTACCCCCCCACCCCCACCCCGACAAAAATGAACAACTGACTCAATAAAATAGTACGTTTTACTGAACAGGAACTGAGTCACTAACGGTTATGCCATCACTAGTGATGTCAGGTATCCATAATTTGTAGTAAATGAGGAAAAACCATCTGCACCATTCTTTAATTTTTAAATTATATAACGTCTCATCTACCACACAGGTTCAGTGTGTTGGGAAAGACTGTCATGTTCAACTCCGGAGAACTAGAAGGTGAAGTGGACCATGCATTTTTCGACAGTTACTGTGATGATAGCAGCGTCGGCAGAGATGGAGGGGAGAAGGTGGAGAGAGGTTTAAAGGCTGTAAATGAGAGCCCACCAACGCATGAAAGGTTACATGCAAAACAGACTGAAAATGGAAAAGCTGGATGTTCTTCAAAAACTGATGGGACAAAAAAACGCCCGAAGCCAGTTAACAGCCGTAGCAGCAGAGCAGAAAGGAAAGAGAACAACCGTCAGTCAAAGGAAGAGGAGAGGAACATGGCGTCCAGCATACAAGCAACAGACGATAGTGCTTGTATGTCCGATAGAGTCATCAATGATAGTAGTGATGGTGGGGAAGACTCTAAATTGCGCTCTAAAAGACCCAGTGGAACATTAATGGCTTTGTTGGATGAGGCCCGAGAGGGAGATCAGAGGTCAAATGACATGGAAGAAGCAGCATTACCATCCAGTCGCAAACACTCAAGGTCAAGAGGGACAAATAAAAAATCTCCTAAGAAGCAGATGAGAAATCTGCTCACCAGAAGTCCATCCCCCATTTCAACTGAGGCAGGAGTAGACAGAGACTCAGAGAGCGCCTGTAGGAATAGAAATGGGAAAAAGAGTTTAGAGTCCCTCACCCTTCACAAGCCCAACAAGTCTTATTTGTCCTCTGGAGTGACCCAAGTGGGCTCAGTAGGATCTCGGGATGAGCCACCCAGCCGTACAGAGGAGTCGGTGGATGATACAGTGACAGATGTGAGCCCCCTGTCCACTCCTGATTTCCAGACAGAAGCTGAGGAGCAGCAGCAGGAGAGTGTGCCCTCTAGTGGCCTCAGCAACATACATCAAGATGAGGACTCCGATGAGGATATAGATGAGTGTGAGTAAACCTGTGCCGTTCTTGTCTGTGGGTTATGTTTGCTTTGCTCTTTGCTTTATACCACTGCTTCCCAACCTTTTTGGCTTGTGACTCCTTAATTAAATCAACGTCTACTTGTGACACCTCATCATGATTTTTTTAGTTTCTTTCTGGGATAGTTTGATTTTGAAGGATTGATAAAGACTGAAAAAGTAAAGTATTTAGTATTTTATGAAAAAATAAATAATACCTATTACCTTATACCTAATAAAAAATATACCCATTGAAGGGGTCACGACCCCTAGATTGAGAACCATTGCTCTTTACTGTAACCACTTGTTTAGGGATGTTGCAGACATACAAGTGGCCTTATGAGTCCATGTGGACTGGCCACAAAAGAAATTCCTTTTGTAAGACATGAACATAACTTCTGACATGTAACATTATATTGCAAACAAAGAACTTTGTCCTCTGTCTCAAAACCAACAAGTAAAAACGGCCATTAAAAAGGTTCCCTTCCTAAACCACAACTCAAGGTTTTTATAATCTTCCACTCAGAAGATCTAAGAAATTGCTGACATTTTACTAAAAAGCGGATCCTATAAATCATCCTATAATCACATAATGAACAATAAAACATGAAATGGATTTCATGACTTCACTTCAAAATTAAGATTTCACCTCACTTCTCCAATGATGGCATTACAACATATGGCTTTTTGTTTTTGTATATTTAGTTTTTCACATGTTTTTGGGGGACTATAAACAAACAAACCCATCACACTTGGTTCTCTTTTGAGTCAAAGAACCATTTTAATGTTAGATTAAACACAGTGACTCTTTTAATTATTAAGAAACTGTAACTGTTTCTTTTTCACCAATCAGGCCGTCTCAGCCCAGAGAGTCAGCTTGGAGGCAAACAGCTCTTCCTCCATCCTAGAGGGAGGAGAACCAGGAAGAACTACTCCTTCACCAATGATGAGGTCCGATGCATAGATCGCGAAAACCAACGTCTTCTTCGGGAGCTTTCGCTCCTTTCTGCAGGGCTCAAACCAGGAAGTAAAGCCAGGAAGATAACCCACATGGTCAGTATCCCGCCTCCCATTTGCCCCGCTCACAACGCACTCAACAGGCATCGGGAACAGCAACGCATTGAGATAGCGAATCTGGTGAGTTGTGCCTCCTGTGTGGATCGTTACTCTTATAAATACAGGTATTCCTGTCACTCTAATTCTTCTGGGATTTTTCTTTCAAGACACATTCTTAACATGTTTGATATGACGGAAAGTGTCTGTTTAATGTTTGTAGTTTCTTAGCTGTAGCTCAGTGCTGCTGATGTTGAGCTCATGCGCACAATGTTACAAATGGCACCTTTTGAAATCCACATCAGAATTGACTTTTAATGGATTCTCTGGTACCAGGTAAGTAATTTAAGATCTTGGGAAGTTGATTAGAACCCTTTTTTTCTGAATATTCTGTAGCACTGGTGTCAATTCTGGGGACAGTGTGAAGCAAAAAGCAATGTTTTGGAGTTTCTAATTGACTCCTATGCCCAAGCAGTTTACCATCTATCTGTGGAGTCAAAGTCGAACCTCCAGCCATGGCATTTATTCCTGTGTCAGACTGTATATTGACCAGTTGACAAAGGCAAAATGCAAATTAATCTGGAAACAAATCTGTTGGGGTGAGTTCTCAACAATTCTAAAATAAAGAAAAAGTTAAAGTAATTAATTCAGCATCAGGATGGCCATTTGGTGCTGCTGTTCCGTTGCAGTTCTTCCCTCACTCGTTGCATTTTTTAGAAATGCTGTGAGAGGGAGGGTTCTTGCTGAATTGGAGGGTGTAGTTACACTTTAACATATTTCTGTAACTTTTGTGATTTTCTGCAGTTATATGACTTTTAGTTTAATAGATATGTTTAGAGATATGTATGTAATAGAATAGATATGTAGTGTACATTTATTTAAGGATTTAGAGCACCACCCCTGAAAGCAGACACGGATGGACTTGGACAGATGGCAGCAGGTGGCAGGCTTGCAGCAACCCCAAAGAGTGACATAAGACAGTTCAGCCTCTAACCCCACACTCTTGACTACTTAGTGATAGAAAACAGGGAGAGACAAGCAGCCGTGATTTTAAAAATGGTTCAGGAAATTATAGTTGGCAACCAAGTATTTTTTGTCGTCTCCGACAGGTGTTATTAGTGGAAACAGAAAACTTGCATTATTTTCTTTACTGACTGTCATGTATGTTTCTCATTATTGCTGATTAGGGATCTCACATTAATCCTGGTTGTCGTTTTTTATCAGGGAATGTGTTCCAGTCATTTTCAGGACAGACTCCTGTCCGTCACTCTACGTTGTCAGGGCTTCTTTTTTGCCTTTTTGTCTATTCTTAGAGTGAAGTAACTGAATCTGCCGTGTGATCAGTGCGTCCACCCCGCACATCACGCGTGTAAGACAGCTCATTTGTCCTCCACAAGTAGAACTACATCTGTGTATTTCAAGATTGGAGTTGCACAATATATCTTATTTTTCCATCAAAGAAATGATGTTAATGTGGAGGGCTGGCTTTTGTTTAAAGAGATTTAAAATTATTCATACATTCGAAATGCAGTAGGTGACCAGTCTGACTGCAATTTGAAGCCTGCAGTGCCTTTTTGTGACCTCAGGAGGACTTGTGAACGTCAGAAGAACGGCCTCTTGACTGTTGAGCTTTTTGCTTGTTGCATTGCTTCATGTGGAGTTTTAGCTTACTGAGGGATTTCTGCACAGCATGTATGTGGGAGTGTAACTGCATGTATGACATTCAGCTACTTGCCTACGCTGTTTTGCCTCGTGCTGTTTGGTTGTGTTTGCTGTGAAGTGCCAGATAGACGTCTATTTTCGTAATTGAATTGGGATTTGTAGCATGGGGACTATTTGTGCTTCATTTCTGAGTCAAATACTTGTTTGTTTTATAAATGATATAAACACTTGTTGTTTTGTGTTTTATATGTTGCTGGTCAGAAGCCAGAACAAGTGTGACCAGCTTACAGTAAATTGTGCAATCAAATTAAATGCTATAAAAAATAAGATAATTCCCCTAAAACCTCTGGTAGTGAGACTTGCTGCATGTTTAGGTTTTGTAGATGAATTCTGGCATAACAAGAGCCCATATTATGAAGCACTTTTATTTTCAAAATTATGAATAGCTTCCCCAAGCAAGCTTCTGGCACTGTTTTCATGTATGTGTCTGTGCCTTAGTATGTTTTTAATCATCACTACCCATGTAAAAAAAAAAAAATGTCATTGTGGTTCTTTCAGGCTTTCCTGAAGAGGCTGGAGGCTGTCAAGCCTACACCTGGCATGAAGCGCTCCGAACAACTGGCAGACTACAAGCGACAAGCTGGATACCTGGGAGCTCCTTTATACCCCATCTGTATGCCCACCCCACGGAAAGAGAGGCCTGCCTGCAAGTTACCAACAGGTAGGTACCTTGTGTCTAGGTCTGCCAACTTTTAGAGCGTTTTTAAATCACTTATATACCCTAAACAGTATGATAACATGATGATTGAATACCTGCTCATACAAGGTCCTCAGCCAAACGTTTAAGAAGAATATTTAAAAAACAAGCATGTGCCTTCTTGGCCATATTTACACTATCTCCGCCCATTCACATATATACATATTATATGTACAACTAAACCACAGGGGGGCTTGGAGATGTGTATTATCTTTTTTAAGACAACTTGTGGTGCAGCTGCACAGCTTAAAAGCACCTGTGCACCAAAACCCCAGTGAGTGTTTGGATTCCACAAGAGCAGGTTGACACCTGCGTGTGTGCAGCAATGTTGGTTGCATGTGATGATTTTAATCAAGGTAAACAAAGTGGATCAGCATGCGGCTCTGCGCTGCTGCTCTCAGAATGAAGGCTGCAGATTTATCACACGTGTCTGACCCGCTGCCGTCAGATGGCTGCAGAGATTTAACTAACAGAAAGCGAAGACTTTCAGGCAATAAAAGGCAGCTGTGGGTAACTGATACTGGTAAGAATCTCCCATTAACTTATACATCAGTAATGACTGATTTACTGATGCTCCTCTTGTTTATTTTTCATAGTTGCTCTCAATTTGTGTAAACTTTATGTCCTTGCTGGGTTCAATAGTGAAACTTTAAATCATTTGGCAACAGTATATAACCAGTTGTTGTACCAACGCTGATAAAACACCATTGTGCTTGTGTGTTTACCTCTACGGGTTTGTTCTGGCTGAAATGTTCAGGTATTAAACGTAAGCTATATTTTATTCTCAATGGAAATTTGGAATCAGAAATAAACAGCGTAGGTTTCTGATTTGATTATGAAATGGTAGGTCTGTATTAAGAAAACATCTGTTTTCCACACCAGCAGATCCCAGGCCAGTCAGCTCCACAGAAGATTCCACCATCACTGACTCCGACAACCCAGCCACACTATTTGAATAGTTCAGTTATGGCCTCTGAATACTGCAGTAGCTCTTTACAACAGTTATCTATCTGTATTTCTGTAGCATATATTGCCTTTCAACAGCTGTGTTGAATTAACAAATATTCATTGTTTATTATTTAAGTAAGTCATGTTTCCTTTTAATATGCATTCCTATTTTTTCCCCCTTTTTTTTCCACATTTGTACAATTTATGATGCATTAGAGAATTGTTTTCGAACAACTAAAGCATTATTTTAAATATGTTCCTTATAAAAATAAAGCTGCTTGTTCCAGCAGTTAACAGTGTGCTTATTTTACAACTTTAAATAGTGTAATGGCGTACGGAAAATCTTTCCTCTTTAATCTCTTCTCTCCTAAACCTCCCAAGACCAGTCGAGCACATGCCCCAGTTGGTACAAACTATAGCTTTTTGGTTACGGGAGTGGTTGTTTATTAAACTACATAATATATGACCAGATATTTTGGACATTCTTAAAATGTTCTTTATAAAACCATAAATGCCTCTCGAGTGTTTTATGGTTGATATTGTTTGTCAACAATGCAGATTGTGGATATTCTGACGAAATCCCAGTGACCTTATTTCAACAAGCATTTTCACAGCAGGCACTTTGACATGTCGCACACTGATGGCTTAATTCCATTCAGCTGATTAATTCTCAGGGTCCTGGTGTTGTGCATGCTGGCTCAATGCCATGGCTGGGACATGAGTAAAGCAGACACACCCAGAGCCTGGTTCTGCTCGAGGTTTCTGCCTGTTAAAAGGCAGTTTTCCTTGCCACCTCATGGTGCAATTGTTGGGTCTATATATATAGAGTTGGTCTAGACCTGCTCTATATTAACAAGTGCTATGAGATAACTCTGTTATGATATGGCACTATATAAATAAAACTGAATCGAAT
>JAVQJF010009827.1:0-34501 GCA_036023855.1 Gadopsis marmoratus | reverse complement strand
TGTGTGTGTGTGTGTGTGTGTGTGTGTGTGTGTGTGTGTGTGTGTGTGTGTGTGTGTGTGATGTCACTTCCTAACTCTAGTCCAAAGCCATTAACTTCGCTTCAGCTCCGTACCTCCAGCAGGCTGGCAGCTGAACACAGCAATTTAAACACCCTTATAGTTTGTCACCACCTGAAATGTCAAGGGATCATGAACATTGCCCTGCGGAGCTTATTAGGTGGTGAACATACAGACACTCCCTTGTCACTGTGGTTCGACCATGGAAGAGTTAAGTGCTGCAACACAACAATAATCTCTTAGAGGAAAATGAAAACTATCAGGCTGGTGACTTGAAAAATGAAAGATGTGAGTGCACACAGATCTGGCGTTTTCAGTGCTTTGTGGTCCACTGAAGGTTGGATTGTATTTGCTTGAGCTCCATATAAAGGCTCTCTGGTTTGCATATCATTTTGGACAACACTAACTTCCTTCCCTATACTCGCTGCTACGTCCCAACATGTATGTCTTGGACATTATCTTTCTGTTTCTAATGTAATCCTACTGATAAGAGAGAAAGCTTTGTGTTGACATTTGATCTCCCAAAGGAAAAGTTTGCATTTTCTGTTTCACCCCCTCAACAATAAGCTCAGAGCACAGGGTCAGCTACTGCGGGGGCTGACACTTGGTGGTCATGTGGGATTGATCTTTGCTTTTTTTCAGTGGAAGATTGAAAGCTTACATCCCTTGGCACCCAGCTTTAGACTCTGAAACAGTACAATACAGAGAGACAAGAAAATGAACATGAAGTGGCATGATTTAAGATTAGAATGCGATAAAGCTATGGACCTTAGAAATGCCAGAATAATGGGAGCTGTGAAGTTGCAGTATGTACATTATTTTAACTGTAATGTCATCGTGCATTATGTATTTGCAGAACTCTCTGCAATTGTTGCTCCTCTCTCAGACAGGATGCCCATAAGTGCTGATTCTTTCTCATTTCTCATCAGAGTGGACATGCAGATGTTTCCTATCCTTTACTTTGATTCTGTGATTCCTGCATTGAAAGTTTCATGTGTGCGTGTCTGGGAAGTGTGTATCCATAGCTCCTGCTCTTTCTCAACCACAGCTCCCCTCCTGCGCCCCCCTTTTGTTGTTATTTACAACTCCTGTCCCAGACCAGGCCACTGCCCTTGGGCATCGTATGCACCAAAATCACACTCCCCACGGGAAACATTAGCAGAGTCATAGCTGTTCTCGTAACAGATGACCCATAGCACATTTACACAAAGGTACACTCTGATTCTAAAATAGCCCAAGTAATGATTTTTAAATGACTTGTTGATTGTGCAAAAAAAAAGGGGGGGGGGGGATAAAGAGTGTTGTTAATTGCCTTAACACTGCCAGTGACCCGCCTGAACATTAATCACAATTATGACAAAATTACTCAGCCGTCTCTGAAGAGTTGCTGCGACGGATATTGAAAGTGACCAACATGCAGTGTGTAATAACAGCGGCATGTGTGTGTCTGTTTGAGAACGAATGGGAGGCTAATAGAGGGGCCCCTGTGAGCGGTTAAAAAAGCCCTCCCGCAGTGTCTCTACCTTTCATGTGCTAATATGGCCACGGTTATGAGTCCCAACACTATCCATCTTCACACAGATGTTTGCATGCACATGGGGCCTTACCTCCACACAATAACACTGGCTATGGCCCAATTTTCCTTCAGCGTGATTCTGTTTTCAAACCTAGGACAAACATAGTGGACTCTGGATGTTGGGTATAGATGAGACACAAAGGAGTCACACACTCAGGTGACAGTAGGAGGCCTCAGTCTGTGAGATGCTGAAACACCACCAACTTTGAACATCAGCAACATGTCACACATGGTGTTTCCCTTCATCTCAATTCCTTTCAGGATTATCGTCCACATCCTATTTGGTTAATGTATGCGTGGTGCCTCCATGAATGGTGTGTTGAATGTCTTCCCGTATGTAGCTCTGAGTGCCACGTGAAACACAAAGAAAGAGGAAAAGAACACCATTTAGGATGTGACTAACCATAAGAAAAAAGAAACAATTACATAATTATCTGGAGATAAAACCGATATACTGTACCCGCCTCATCTTCAATACCACAGAGTTGATTTTTTACCATGAGGCCGATCGCTAGAGACCCTTCTGCTGGGCTCTGGGCTGCAGTGTGACTCAGTGCCTGAGCACGCAGTCCAGATGCAACAGACAGGGAGGTCTGATGCCTAATGCCATCCACCAACATTTTTAAACCTCAAACAATTAAATTTCCTAGAAACAAAGCGAAGAGATGGTCGTTTTGCCCACAACACATCTGAATAGCATTTTGATGTAACCGATACCCCACAAATATTTTTGATTGCCTTTATTTCATTAGGTAGTTATTTGTTTTGCTTTGATCAGATTTTAAATTTGACAGTGATTTTATCTTTGGGTAAATTTTAAAAGAACGTCACCATGTGAAAAGTAAATTTTCGAAGGCACAGGCACACATTTAATTTACAAAAAACATATGGAATAATAAGAAAAGCTCAGTATATTCTCCAAAGGACATGACTCAGTGGTGGATATACAGCTCTGGAAAAAATTAAGCGACCACTGCAAAATGATCAGTTCTCTGGTTTTACTATTTATAGGCATGTGTTCGAGTAAAATAAAATTTGGAGTAGTCTCTTCATTTTTTCCAGAGCTGTATATAACCTGAGTATGTCTAAATACAAGTTTTTTTGGGGGGGGATTATATATATGTGATGTCTGTCATATCTATCAGAAAATTATCACAGCTTTAACTGTGTCAAGTGTGGTTAGTCACTTCTAAAAAACTTCTAACAATTTTTAGTCATGCCAGCAGGATGGCTCTATGGATGGCATCAGCTACTGGATGGATTGCCATGAAATTTTGTTCAGATAGTGGATGAATCCTAATGTCTTTGGTGATTCCCTGACTTTTCACTTAGCACCTTAGCATCAAAACTTGTTTATGACAAAATACATGCAAAACTAAAGACATTCCCATCCCTCAGCTGTTCTCTGTGTTTAGTGATAATTTACTAATCTTAGCATGCTAACACACTAAATGCTGAATGTGGAACATCACACCTGCTAAACATCAGCATTTTAACATGGTCATTGTGCTTATGTTAACATGTTGAGGTTAGCATTCAGCTCAAAGCACCACTGTGCAGGTGCAGCCTCACAGAGCAGCTAGCAACTGAAGACTTTTAGTAATATATTCTTAATTAGCATCAGTATTGATTAACATTTACAAATAATGTGAGAAAGGCAATCTTTGATGATGTTTGACTGTTGTGATAAAAAAATTAATCCAACCTTGAATACTAGGATAATAAAAATAATATTTATTGTTGGACAATCAGTCTTTAGTCAATCAGTTTTTAGTCAGTATTCATAATACACCTAAGCCAGAGAAACATCTTGAGCAAATGTTTAAAAAAAATGCAAATGTAAAAAGTATTTCCACTTGAATTCATATCTAGAGCCTTGCCATCTTTATCCAAAGCTGAGGCAACACAGGACAACCTCACACCTTCTGGCTAAAGGACCTGAAGTTCAACATCCAAACTAAACATGAACTCGCATCACACAGAGCCACTGAGAAGCTGAAGCCATGAGCACACAGGAATATTAAACACCATCCACCTTGCAGTCTGCCTGGTGCATTTGTTTCAATCCATCTGGCCAACTTAATGAAGCTTTCCTGGAATCACATCTTTTGTTATAGGAGAACGCAACCTCACAGACAAACCAGTTGTCTGTTGCAGTTTACATAAAACACATCAAAGAAACTAGAACAAAGGCGTTCTAATACCCAGACTGAAAGGAATTCTCTATCAATCTGGTATGAATTGTGCGATACATCAAGGAGATCTTGTAAGTCAGCTGTTTATAGCTGGTGCCAGTACAGGGGAATAGTGTTTGGCTACTGACAGTTAATAGCAGAAACAATTTAAAGGAATAAAATAATTTCCTTCATAACCATCACAAATTCAATTTAGTCCAATCACAAAAATAAAAAATGAACTACAATGAACTGTAATACAACACTGCCGTGCAGGCCACCTAAAAGACGTTTGACGTGACAGCGACAGCTCTGGCACGACTTTCGTCTTTAAAGAGGATGCAGAGGAGTGTTTTTCTTCCTGTGTCCTCTTGTTCTGTGTCCAGGATGCAGTTTATTACTGTTTCAACAGGACTGATCTTTAAATGTGGAGTATGACACTGTCTCCTCAAAAATAAATATTTCCACTCATATTTCCCTCTATAAAGGATGTGTACATTGGCACAGAGATGAAACAAAACCATAAATGCAATGATCATTTCTGTAAAAAGGAAAGAACCAAGCTGAAATATTATTAAAAGCCCATAAAAGCAAAAAAATTTATTCTGTCTAATAGCTGCAGCTGGAGTTTTGTTAACAAGCTACATACACTTAGAGAACACAGTTAGAGAAAATTCTGCCCTGGAAGATTAATAAACAGTTGAGAGATTAAGTATATAGATAAACAGGGCTATGTAAATACAAATTACAATAATGGGTTTTACGTACATTTAAACAATTTTAACCTTAAATTTGCAAAAGCTATTATTATTTGTCAGAAGGTTACTTTCTATTTTGTGTGTTTGCGTCTCTTACTCACACATGGTTTGGAATAAATACTTCTATGAAGCATGAAATATGCTGGAAACACCAAAGAAAGAAGATGAAAACTGTTTAGGTAGTTTAGGTTAGATACACATGTTCAAACACATTGATGAAATGGTTGGTTCACCCACTACAAACATACACTACTTCTGGTATTCACACAGACAGTTTTGGTTTTCTTTGTCCAGGTTTTGAGATATGTGTCTCTGAGATTTCTACCTCTGTTCCAATACAATGGATGTGAATGGGATTTATTTTCCGATGACTTCCGCATTGAACATTATATTTAAATATTCAACAGCAAGGTTTCCAGAATTAGTATCCCCAGTACTCCACTGGCATAATAACCCTTGCAGATTTTAGTGCCTTGTTGTTGCTATATTTACTCTCCCTCACACACTGATCCCTCATTGTCCCAGGCTGGAAACTTCAACAAAGCTGGCAAAGCAGTCAACATGTGAATCCCCCGCTCTCTGAGTGTAACCAAAGATGTCTCTCCACCTGTAACATGAGGTTGAACTGTGACGCTGTTTCTTCTCAAACTCAGACTGCCACATGTATTTAAAATGAACCGCATTGTCCTCTTTTTAGTGTCTCTTCCCTTACAAACCACAGCTATAGAAGCCGCAGTGTTGAGTGTATTTTTTCAAGTGATGAGAGCCGGCAGTGCTGGCCTAATTTGTAGACTTAAAGTAAAAGCAGAGTACTAGTCTTGGGACCGCAGATCTAGACAACTACTGATCCTCTGGAGAAACATCTAATAACACCCAAGATTTCACTTTTTAATCTACTGACAGCTCACAGAACACTTTGCTGTTTTTTGTGATAGTCACTCAAAAGAACAGTTTGAGAAATGTGCGTGTTATTTACTTCCTTGCTGAGAGATAGAGTATGTCCACATTAAGCTGGTTAACTTTGTACATTTCTTTCTGTTTCAGCCCCCTGTTCAGATGAAAAAAATGGCCTCCAGGGTGTAAATCCTAAAACGCTGGCTTGGTGTTTCACTGTGAACAGGGTAAAAGGAGTTTTTCCAAAACAATGACGTAAGCTGCCCAGTAAGTGTCGGAGGCTGAGTGCCACAGTGTCAGTAAAGTTAAGAAGACAACCTTTAGAGGCAGAAATGTAGCCATTTTCATGTCTGCAAAGACGACCTGCAAATGCTAATATGGACATAAATTGTCTTCACAAGAAAATAGCATTTTTGAATTTAGTAAGTAAGTAAATAAGTAGAATTGTATTTATATAGCAAATTTCTTTTTATCACAGGTTACAAAGTGCTTAATGTAGACATATTCTAAATTGTTAAGAGTGATACCACTCTCAGGTCTGTGCGGTAAATATATTTAGCTTAGCTTAGCAAAAAGAATGTATACAGAAACAGCTTGTCTGTCTCCGTCCAAGGATAACATAATCAACCTATCAGCACCTCTAAAGATCACTAATTAACACATTGTATCTCTTTTGTTAAAAATTTACAAAAAAGTGTAAAAACGACTATTCACCATTTTACCAGTTGCAGTCAACCAGTGGAGAGAAGTTACTGGTCCTGGCCAAGAAATAATCAGGCACATAACCCCTCATAAAACGGTTAACTGACATTTTTACACTTGGTTTTGGTTTGGTTTTTGCACAGATTGAACAGGATATGAACTCTAGCGGTGCTGGTGTGTGGATTTTGTTACCTTTGGACAGAGCCAGGCTAGCTGTTTCCCCTTGTTTCCAGATACATATTTACTGTATAGAAATGAGCGTGGCATCAATCTTTTTATCCATCTCTCGGCAAGGAAATTAATGAGTGTACGTCGTAATTTAATGCGGCATCATCTAAAGCAAGACATTGCGAAAGAAAACATTTCTTGTTGAGCTAAATCTGCAACTGTGTTTTTTTCTGTCCGAGTAAAGCAACGTTCTAAATGGTTTGTGTCTCTGCCACCAAACAGCCAGCCATATCCTTCTTTCACAAACTCACTGCCAGCTTCTCAAGACCACTTACAAAAACAATCAGATCAACACTGACAACCTCCTTTCTTGACATACACACATAGTCTACACCCACATGGATTCCAACAGGGCGCCTCCCACCTTTAGAGGGTCTGTCATTTTCACAGTTGTGGACAAATTGCTGTGTTCTTTCTCAGCTGTAAGAGTTCCATCAAGTCTTGTGAGAAGCAGTGCTGCGATATCCTTTTCTACACTCGCTTTTGATGGTTAGCTCAGTACACAATTGCTTATTTGAGCCACTGACCCCCTGCTGGGTTTTTATTACTTGCATCTAACCATCAAGAGTTAATAAGATAATGACTGTTGTCAACATGTAGTGAATGAAATTTCAAACACAATAACACTGACACAAAAGTGAAAGCAGTGGTTGATATTTTGTCAAAACAAATCTTAAAACAAAAGAAAAAAGCTGACAAAAGGCTTTTTATGTGTGTAAAAAAAAAATGAACCAACAGATTTTATTGCATATTTTTGTCATCATCTGTGTCCTGTGATGATAAAGGGCACAGCTGTACAGAATAGATGAGTTTGCTGACAGTGTTGGACAGGGCAGCTCGATTCACATGCTTGGCCTTCTTCTAGAAATCACCTTCAATATTTTTAATGGATATAAAAGAAGAAGGAATCCTTGAACGAACTCATTTAACCATTTAACTTTAATGTTAAAAGACATTGAAAAGATGTCAATGTCAGTAATGGAAACGAGAGAACCCGGGTAATCATTTAAAGATGTAGGACACACAGGCATGAGATGTGGAGGAAGAGGGCTAGGAGAGAGCATCTGTCCTTCTTTTCAGTAATAATGACAGACAGAATTAGACTTTGAAAGTGAGAGAGAAATGGGGGGGAATAAACCAATGCAACAGAGAGTTAGAAATACAAGGGGAGTGACAGAGCTGCAGAAGAATCAAGCTTAATTTTGTTACACAGTACATGAAAAATATGGTGTAACTAGAGGTGTGTGTGTTTGTTTGTGCGTGTGAGAGAGAGATGAGTGGCTGCATTGTGTATAATTTCCTCTGTGGTGAAAGAGCATCTCACACCTTCTCAGGCCTGTTAATTTCACTCCAGAGATCTGAGCAGTTACTGCAGTCCCATTCAGTAATTACACTGTAGTCCAGAAAATGCTTAAGGTTACATCCATGTTATCCTGCCTGTCCAGCCCCTGGGATGGACCTGAAAATTGCCCTCAGTGCTAGTTCTTACAAGCTTATTACTTTAGCTCTTTGTGTATATACTGTAGTGCTTATGAATGTGAAACCAAATCAAATTGGTGTTGCACAATCAGTAGAAAGTGTATACAGAACAAATAACTGATTGCAGTACTAAGACGAACATTCTCTGGATGCTTTTTGCTCAGAAATCTTGTTCGTTATTTCTGTACACTCCTGAGAAAGCCAATACAATTCTTACTCCAACTTTGACTTTTATGGATTTTCTTCCCCAGCACTTTGTGTCCAGTAAAGCATGGCATTTCCCACATAGTTTAAAGAAAGTCATCAGAGTTCTCAAGCTGGTGCATTTTAAAAGTGCCTGTTGCTGATCCAGTGATAAAAATGCACAATAATTAGCATGTCGAGGCTTGAACTAAATGTAGAAGACTTAGAGTTTACAGCCTAGCAGCTCTGCAAGGCTTCAGGCACAGCTAAATGTTAACGTCAGCGTGCTAACATGCTCACAACGGAAATGCTAATGTGCTGATGTTTAGCAACATAGTATTTACCATGTTCATCATCTCAATTTTGTCTGTTAGCATGCTAACATTTGCTAATTGGCACTAAACACACAGAACAGCTGAGGCTAATTGGAATGCTATTAGTTTTGCAGCTATTCACACAAGGTGATGTTTTGACCTGATGATGGCACTAGATGAAAAGTCAGGGTATCACCAAAGTTTTTATGATTCCTCCATCCTAATGTGGTCATGAGTGTCTATACTAAATTTCATGGCAAGCCATCCAACAGTTGTGGAGACATTTCACCTAAAACCACAGATGTGAACCTCATGGTGGCACTAGATGAAAGGTCTAAGGATCACCAACATCCATCCTCAGGGCACCATGAACATTTTGTTTTGCGGCAATCCATCCAATATTGAGATATTTCAGTCTGGACCAAAGACGTGGACCGACAGACCGGCCTTGCCATCACTAGCTGTATCTTATTTTTGTTAATCAAGTGTGCATTTCAAGATTTAATTATTTTTTTATAAAATGAAGATGTATGCGTAAGCAAAGCAAATGAGAATTGTATGTGACTTATGATATTTTAATCCCGGAAATCTACTGTATGGTTGGAGTAAATGTTTACAGAAACACAAACTTTAATTGGCTCTCTGGGAAATGTTATCAGTGTTGCTCCTCCAACTGAATTCCAGCTATTCTCTGTTTGGTCTTCTGCACAAGATGATTGGACTTGCAAAACATTTTTACTCTGACATCCATCATAAACAACAAATATAGCTTCTGAATGACAGTACACAGGAAATGTATCCCTATTTGTCAGAGGGAAACTGATCAAGATGAAAGTTGTTGTGTATAAAAAATATAACTGTGTATGGAAATTGACAACAGTGTTTGGGGATGAATCTTTGGCAGACATTTCAAAAGTTGTCCTTGTTTCATTTTGTGCTGGAAATACCCAGCACCCATCCACCCATCCACCCACACACACAGCAGTGGGCCAGTAGCTTTTCTCTCTTCAGACAACCACAGACCGTGAGATCTGGAAACGTTTCACAGTTTGGTCTTGCAACGATGCTTCACAATGATGCACCAGCCACTACTTAAACCTGCCACCACAGGCAGTGAGGATTAAGCCACACTGGAGAAAGGAAAGCATTTGATTTTTATCGAATGAATATGCTTAAGTAACTACTTCAGCATAAAAGCAGAAGTAGCAGTCTAACTTGGAAGGAAGTGCTGGTGAACGACTGCACTGCAGAGACTCACCTCCAAAGGATAAGAACCTGTTTAGGTTTGTCACGTTGTGGGAAAATGTTTTTACCTCCACCGAAGAGGTTACATTTTGTTTAACTGAGTCAGATTGTCTGTCTGGATGGATCAGCAGGATAGCTCATAAACCTACAAACATATTTACATTATGTTTTGGCAACCGAATATTGTTTCTCTGTTGACAAAGCATGTTATTTTGCCAACAAAACCTAATATTCGTGGAACAATTGATTAGATTTGGTGATGATCTAGATCTTTAGAAAATCAACAATTATTAACCGCGACCAAAATTCCTCACTTAGGTCACCTTATTACACCTGACACCATTCAGTGAAGAAGCCCGTGGGGTGGGGCTGAAATCTCCAACAAGCTAGTAAATGGACATCAAGTCAGGAAATTAAATTCAAATTAATTTTTTATCTGATATTAGTGACGTCTTTATGGCATTATAGCATTTCATTGGCCAACAGACTCACGCACATACAAACATTGGTGATGCATACATCACGTGAATGTAATGTCATCGTTCTTTACAGCTGGCTGTATTTCGTGTTTAAAGGATATCAGTTTGAATAAGTGCAGGATTCATGTAACGTCAGGCTGTTAACTACCTAAATCTTCACCTAGATGAAGGAATAATACTGCAATAATGTTATTTGATGGTTTAGCTGCTCGTCTCAACCTAAAGTCAGGTGCCCAAAATGAACACACTGGCAGATTTCTGATACATATAGATTACTGCTGTGGAAATGACCTGTACAACTTCAAAGTGTAACATGCTGTTGCCTGTTATAGCCACATTACAAAGCTGCATGTGTTGTATTATGCCAACTCCTCACGTTGTCTGTTTGCAGTTGTGACTGTGGAGAACACAGGAACAGGAGTCACTGTCGCTCCAGAGGGATGAGCCCTCTGGGGAAGCACAGTATCTCTTAAAATAGATATTAAGTTTGTTATTTTAGCTCTGGGGGGGGAGAGGATCTGTTTGCAGATGTAACTGTGGGGGTGTTGCTGTGGATGTTTGTCTTTCTCAGTGACAGAGGCTGTTATCAGTCACAAGCTTAAATCTGAAGGAATCACCAGCAGCCTAACGCCATTGATCATATTCGAATAAAACATCACCTGTACTGGTACAGCAAATATCAACAGTGGTCACATTAAGACAACTAACCAAATGCCCATGTGTAGTGCTAACTAGCATCCACTGTTGGGACTGAGGTTTGACCAATAACAGTTTTGAAGGTTCTTAATTGTGCAAATTGGTACCATCTTTACATTTTTACAATAACATTCATCCTGGCACGTTTAGATCATGCGGCACCAAAATTCTCCACTTAGGCTAAATTAAATTAGTTTGATGTGTTGACAGCTCATGCAGGGAGAGAGACTGATCAATTCAGAGTAAGGATAAACTGGGAAACATTGACAATAGATTTCATTGCAGGGACTGAAGGCTGGTTTTAGAGCATGTAGCTGTGGTCATGGACACATATTGGCAGCGTCTTGCCACATCTGCTTTGGAGACGAAGCAGAATCAATACATGTTGCGGGATGTGGGATGTTAAAAAAAACCCATCACAAAAAGAATACGTCAAGGAAAGTGTTGTATCATACTCCATTGCAACCTTAGCAGCATTATGCCAGAGGAGGCTTGTAAAAAATGAACAAAGACACTCAGCTTGGACCTTAAGGCTGAGACAAACTGTCTGCATTAGCGAAGATGTTTAGAATCAGACCCTCTAAGCCCTTCAGGGTGAATCCGCAATGCAGGACCCCCAAACCCCTCTAACCTCTAACCTCTCAATGGGGCTCTAAAAACATACACACTCAAGGCTTTGAACAAAAAGATTTATACATTTAAAGAGAGACGACATGAATCTCAGAAGGAGAGGAACCAGAGGGCGAGGGCAGTGAAGGGGAAGAGAGAGCAGGACAGGAAGGCAGAGTGTGTCCTTGTGTTAAGGATAATAAAGAAGGACTTAAGAGGGTTTAAAATCTGTTGGTGGATAACAGCAGGACAAATGAGAGGTCCTCTAACAGCAGCACTTGACTGACCCCAGCTGAGTCAACAACAGCGCCATGGGAAACGTGAATACCTGGATGAAGAGAGGAGCAAGAGGTGGTTGTTGCTAGTCTTCAAGTGTGAAAATTCCTTATCATAGATAATGTTGATCCTTTTGGTGTTTCATGCCCTATTAAAAATTACTTACAGTGGATGGGAGAGAGGTATAAATCATAAAATACTATCACTGATATAGATTCATATATTATCCTTATGTGTATTTAGTATTCATAAATGTTAGTGTTGATATAGTGATGGTAAATTTCAATTTGAGAAATTGTGTTGTAGTTTATGTATCCCACATTTCAGCGTATGGAAACTTTCCAAATGGTGCTGACATTTTCCATAAATAAAGCTTCTTAATGTGAAATGTTAGTTCACACAAATCACCCCAAACTAAAGCACAGTGGTATTTAGCCAGGCAGATGTTGTAGTTTTTCATCAGAGGTTTTCCTTTAAGAGTTATTCGAGGTGACTGGAATTTTATTTGTAGTGTAAAAAAAAAAAAAGAAAAAATCAAAATTGAAAGCTCAACAGTAATATGTCTTTATACAATGTCACTGTGATGCCCAGAGAAACAAACACAGCCAAAAACCTTGCCAGCAGTGGCAGCAGCTTCCCTTGAGGGAGAGTGTGTTGGAAGACATCATGAACACTGCCAGCTCTCTGAAGCAATGAGAACACAACTGTGCCAATCGTCATAGAAAACTTCAACTTTCTGTTATTAACTGACAAACACAATGAGAAGGATGTATTAGATCACACTGGACCAGAACATAAAGTTTAAGAAACATCTGTGTATAATTTCTCTGAAAGCCAAAAAGTGGTCAGCTTTACTAAAAATATTTTGCAGCCGAACAACAGATGTTACTAATGTTAAATCAGCTGCTTTGTGTTGGTAATTGTCAGTCAAACACATTTCCATGTGAAGCAAAGCATTAAGCTGATGAGCAGGTGAGACCTCACACAGTTATGTTGATGCAGTGCACCTGTAAGTAAAACAGACCAAGGAGTAATAATAAATAGGTTTTTGTTTTCTGCAAGTGGGCTGTTTAAGCACAGGTTTTCTTGAACAGTTAGCCTTTTTTTTTTATTTATTAATTGTGTGATTGCTCATAGTATGGTTTCATAACTGTGCAACAAAGAGAAGCATGTGCTTGAGTCATTTCTCATTTCAAACTGATATTTGGACGCACTTTGGCATACACTAGCAAATGCCCTGAACAAATGAAGACATCACAAATCACAAATAGTTCTGACAGTGCACGTTTTCATTGTTTCATCCTTTCTCAGCATCTCTGAAAGATGAGAATTCCCTTGTTGCAGATCATAATGGCATCAAAATTCGACCCAGAGAATAAAGAAAAATAATAGAGCTTTATGTTTCCCCTAGTGTTTCATTTTTGTTGGAAACGCTTCTGACTCGTGCTGGCTGAGCACAGACGCTTTGGATCTTTCAACAAAAAGTACAAGATATGTGGAAAACAGCCAGGAACCATGTGTGACTTGAGGTTGTAGGCTGACACAAATCTTCTCTATATTTCATAAATTATTTATATGAAGGGGTTAATATGAATAACTCACAAACTGTTTGGAATTTAACTAGTCATAATACAATTTATATCACTTGACATGTTGTTAAATGGGCAGCGTACTATGACATTTTGATTCATGTACAAAAACAAAGGGGTGGTTAACTGAAGATTATGATTAATAAATATCACACTATGATTAAATAATGATGTCAGTAGACTAAGGATTGTTATAAAGGTTGGTGGATGAAATCCCAGCTCATAGGAGTTACGGATGGTTACCAACAATCTTCTTTAATAATTATTATCAATTATTTCTAAAACTACTTTAGTTTTTGGCTTCGCTCTCACTTTAAGCTTGATGGGCTTGTTCCTCTCTGTTTCCTTCCTTGTGTGCCGTAATACCAAGGGAACATTTGGATGATGTTAGACTTTTTATTTCTAATGAAATATGCTGACTTTGCTGAATGAAAATGCCTGGAACATTTCCTCTTCTCAATGTCACCCTCACCGTTGCATTTGTTTCCAATCCACATTAGCACGTTAGCCACAGCAGCTGGAATTTACTGTGGGCCGTCCAGATATCTGCCATGACAGTAATATGACAGAAAATGCAGTAATGACAAAAGATGCGTTTCCCGATAATAATAAGGCATTCCATAGAAAGCCAAAAACACTCTCCCAATAAAACAAACAGTCATTAGTTCAATATCTGAAGAAAGTAATGTGAATGGAAATGGAATAGTGGTCATCCAAAACATATAGATCTATTTTTACATGCTGCAAAGATCTGGCCAGCTTCTCCTGAGAATCACGTTGTTGTTCAGCGTGTGAAGACATGTTGCATTCTTCCATTGGTCCCAATTTTCCTGTTTTTCCTTGCAGCATGTTTCACTGTCCTTAGCTAAGAGTTCCCCTGCATGTCCACTCTGACCAGACCCCAGGTCATCACAAACATGTGCCAAGATAAC
Organism: Gadopsis marmoratus; assembly: GCA_036023855.1. NCBI lineage: Eukaryota > Metazoa > Chordata > Actinopteri > Centrarchiformes > Percichthyidae > Gadopsis > Gadopsis marmoratus. The sequence goes on along the minus strand of JAVQJF010009827.1, from coordinate 20,310 downwards.
AAGATCTCCATTAACCAGGACCATGGCTCCCTTCAGGATATTACAGAGTGAGGCAAAACTCATTCTGGACAATAAAAAATGCCCTGACACAGGAAACACAATAGCCTGTGCTGAAAAGTGACAATAAAAAATGGCATGACCTTAAGCAGTCACTCCTAAACTTAGACCGCAGGCGAACAGTGTATGGGTTCTGGAGTCATGAAGTCTGACATGAGAAAGTTCAGTGCTCGCAAAACTGAGATTAAAGATAACTAAGATGACAACTTGGAAAACAAATAAAAACGATTAATCTTAAGAGAGGCAAAATAATAATTATTATTAAACTAACCCTTACACAACCCTTGCCCTTACGCAATAAAAAAGCAGATTTCATGTTACAGTAAGGCCCTTGTCATCGGTGCAGTGTAAACAATTAAAGGAATAGTTTGACATTTCGGGAAAAACACACTTTTGCTTTCTTGCGTGAGTGAGTTAGATGAGAAGATTGATACTGATCTCGTGTTTGTATGTTAAGTATGTTGCTGGCTTATTAAAAGTCACATCAGTTAATCAATCAATCATGATGTCACTGATAAGTGGCTGCTGAGCTGTTAGCTTCATAAACAGTGTTTGTATAGGCTTTTTTTTGTGCTGCGCTGAACGTGACACCTTGAGTCAGAAACTGACTGAAGACAGAATCAGCACCGAGCGTCGCAGCGGCTTAAACGGTGTAGCATTCACTTACTGATGTAGATGCCGAAGGGCAGTTGAACAGTGTGGTAATTGCTTAGCTTAAAAAAAGAATGAAAAATCTAGATTATCTGAACTGACTGAAGTTATTTGAATCAAAGTGATTCAGAAAATTCACCTTTACAGCTCGCATTTCGGTGTGTCTGACGTCCACTTCTTCAGTTAACAGTCCCTGATAGGGGAAGAGCTGAGTGAGGACAGTCAGGAAGGAAGGACAGCTGTGGGTAAGGAGAGGAAGGGGACATGGTTGGCAGCAACAAGTAACTGTATTTTCCCTGGTTGGATCACTTGTTTGTATTAAAGTGTGAAATTGTGGTGCAGAGGATGTGGTGGAAGAAAGACGACGCACAAAGACACAATAATGTGGAGAAGAAAAGCAGGCATTTTACTGTTACTATATTTGTTCATTCCCTTTCTCTCTTCCTGGTCTGAATGCTAACTACTAACCTGTAATTCACAGAAAACATTTATTTCTCCTCACTGACATGACTCCTTTGCTGATTCTTCGGCCCAGAGCTGATATCAGATCGGGTTGCATTGCGGTTAATAGACTCTTGGCTCTCAGACATGGCACGTTATCTATTCCAGAGTCTTTCACTTTCCCAGGAATACTCCTCATTTATTTGGATATGTCCTTGGGGTATATACATAAATCTGCTGTGGTATAATCCTGTGCACTCTTGGAAAGAGGTGTGCAGTTGCCTCAAACTCTACAATAAAAGGTCACAACCTCTGTTCCTCGCAGTCTTGACATAGTAGACTTTGTGCTTATCCATCTAAATCAATGTACTTTTTATGCATCGATGGGACACAAAGCATTTGTAATCAGAGCCTGATGTGCAGCAGTTTTGCCAAGTCTCTGTTGAAAGTCTAGAAACCAGAACATGCAGCCAGAGAAACAACTTCATAAGAAAGTGACAGAGAATACTCATTACCCAAGTCACAGCTGAACTGGGATTTGATGTTGTGTAAAAAGGATTTGGTGTAGCACTTCATATATTCTTCTAATGCACTGGGTTGTTTTACAAGACTGGTCATTGCCTCCCACACATGATATCTTTGTGCAGCTGAAAATACTTCTCAGACTGTGATTAAAATGTGGTCTCAGAAGACGTCAGCGTGTTTGATTTGGTCCACTAAAGAGATCAGGTAATCTTGTTCGTGCATTTTGTTTCCCTGGTCAGTTTTTCTCATCAGATCGTTCTAACAAGGGATTGAAAAACTGGTTACTTTGTGTGATGGCTGCGGCCACACAATTATAGCTCTGACTTACCTGGCTGAGTGCTCCTTCCTGGTCCAACAAAAGATAGGGCTGGGGGTGGAGCCAGACTTTTATGTTGAGTCCCTGCCCAAGGACAAGACCAAGAACTCTGTCAGCTTGGGGGGGGGATTAGGTGTTTCTATAGGGGGAGTTTTAGTGAGGGGTTATGTGGTCCTCCCCTGCAGGTGTTTATTGGGGTGATCTCTTAGTATATAGGCTTCCTTCAGGGCTCATTCAGGAGGTCGATTAGTTAAGTTTACACAATGGAGTTAGTTTATTTGACCTCTTTTAAGGGCCCTATTGTTCTTAAAGCAGTTTCTTTAGTTATTGATTTGTTACTTAAAATAAATCCTTTGTTTGGTACTTTAAGCCTGTGTCATCTCATGCCTTGACTGCCTGGTCCACCACACTTTGGTATAAATTACATTTTATACTGGTTTAAACTAAACCCACAGAATGCCGCAACAACTATATGCAGCCTGCTGCAAGTGTGAAGAGTGATGCAGTTTCTCTGCTTTTCAGTCCACTGGGAGCAGCCATGAAGCCTGTTAGGCCTTCCTGTTATCGCTGTTACATGCCCTGAGGCTCTGTTAGCTCCTGGCTGCATAGCATGGGGCGTGCTTCTAATCATGCTGAGTGAGGACAGGGGCCAAGTCGGTGGGGATAAAGGGTAAGTGTGGCAGAAGGGCAGGAGCAGAGGAGTGAGAAATTAACAAAGCTTTTGGCTAATTTATGACTCCCAGAGCAGATGGGGGGCCTGGTCCCAGCTCCTCGGCCATAAGGGGCACCCTGGCTGGGCTCTGCACCCTGTGATCCTAACTTGGAGTAAATCAACCACTCGAAATCCTGACAAAACTGGGAGCAACCTATCCAAGCAGCCTATCGTCCACGTGCTCCGCTCCATAGGCCTGGTGTAAATCAGCTGGGCATCAGACAGAGGGAGAGGCAGACGGAGGGAGTGATGGACAAAGGGCTCCCTTGAGGCCAAGGTCCTGAGAGACACAAAGCTTACTACCTCTTATCAATGTGGGGTTTTGGTTGAGTTTTCTTGGGCAGACACAGAAAGTACACGTCCACAGGCCATCTTAAAACTGGACAATATAATTAAAATATCAGTTTCTATTTGGCTGAAAAGACATCAGACATTCTTTATCTACAATAACTGTCAGTCTGCTGTTTTGTCTCAATGTTAGCCTAAGGATATTTCTAGTGGGTTGTAGATAAATCACAGGGTTGGTGGTCTGATCCCCAGCTCTTTCTGTCCACATATCAAAGTGTCCATGAGCAAGATACCGAATCTCAAACTGCACGTGCCAAGTGAATGTAATGTATTGCTCTTTTTAGTGCTTAAATGTTCATCTCCTGTGTAAAGATTATTTGATGACCTTTGAATTTATGCAACCCTTCCAAAAATAATTAAATAAACTCATATATGCATGCTCGTCATTGTTGTACAACCTAGATAACAAGATCAGGCAACCTTTGTAGCTCCTGAGACGTTAGTATTTGAGCACGTTTTCACCTAAGGGTAATAATAAACTCAATTGAAGGTTCAAGAGACAAGACCCAAACTTTTGCAGTACATTTCTTGAAATATATTATCTGTGAAAAAGCACATTTCTGTGAAACAGCCAAAAATAATTTCTGGTACTTTAAGTGATTTATTTATGTAATCGGGAAAGTCCTTTGTTCACCCACTTTACTGGACACCACCATTAATCACTCCAGGGATTCAGTCTACTGTACATATCGTAACTGTGGAGTTGGCAAGAAGTGTTGTGCTGCTTCCTGTTCCCAGAACATCTAGAGTATGTTTGAATATGCTGAAGATTTAGAGAGTTTTGAACTTAGAACTTGACTTAACCTTTGTCACCCAGCTCAGTCTCACTCTCTGATCCTCTTGGCCTTGACCTTATTGACCCAATCTTTCACCCTTTTCCTGAAATAAGCTTAGACTCACCACATTTTAAATAACAAGTTTTATCCCCCTGCATTATTGTTTGTCCCTGTATGAACCTTAGTATGATTACTTCAGCAATGTACAACTTGGTGAAGCACATCATCACCACTGCTTCCTGTTGTTGTGCTCTATCATTTGAGTTTACTGCAAATCTGTTATTATGCCCATGAAGCTAATTGCCCAGGTCCCTGGTGTGCAAAGGTCCCCCAGTTAAAGTTCTGTGTGTTTCAGAACACATTTTTGTTGTGTGCACATGTTTCTGATTAGACGGAGAGAGCAAACACACAACAAACAATAGAGCTGTTCAAATGTTCTCTATAGATGTAACCCATGTGGGGAAAATAGCATCAAACCTATCTAGCACAAAAGGGTAGCAGCACAGAGAAATGTGTAGAATCTGACTCTGACTGCTGAAGCGTTGAAAGGCATGGAAAATCACAGCTCACAGCCGAATAAGTCAGAGAAACTGAGCACTATAGCATTTGACATTTGGAAACAGTTAGTTGCAACAGTGAATAAGAGAATATCATAGGTTCAAACTCGGGTGATGGACTTTGTCAGTGTTCATTTACCTTGAGTCTTGAATGTTGTGATTTTAGAAAGACCCCTTTACACACTACTAGAATTTATTATGAGAATAAAGATATCAGACAGTGTAATGACAGAATGAGTCCTGGAGAGAAGTGGAATGAGAGGAGGAGGGGATGAGGATGATGATGGTCAGTGTGAGAAATACTCTGTGACAGGTGTCGTGACATGAGCGGTAAAAAAAAGACAAATTAAATATCAGCCACACACTATTTTTCATTCTAGTGAAAATAATAAGAAATTTTATTAAAAACATTCTCATGATGTGACCTTCTCAAATGTCGGGGCACACAACAAGGAAAAAAGGGAATAGATAAATAATTAAAAACAGGCAGAAGCTCCAGGTTTTCAGTAAATAATTTTCACTTGTGTTTCCTACTCAGACAAACTCAACGTCACAGACACACACTTACACCCCTCCAGAACTATGCGTGATATTACACACAGCTGGCAGCATAGCATGGATACCTTCATGAATTCACTGGGATTTAACTGTTGACTGCTTTTCTGACACTGGTGAGCTGTGTCAGAAGAGTCACAGGTTATACAGCCACATCATGAATAGTAGCAAAGCTCCAAAAACCCATGTCGCTGTCATCAGTCGCATTTCCTGTGTTGCTCATCACCTTTCAATATTTAAACATGAAAACATTTTTTAGAATACAGGTAAATAATTAGCTTAATTGTGATTTGCAGGCAAATGTCAGAGGGTAGAAGGTGGTCATACTTCACTCTGAGTGGGATTAGACATACACAAACACACACTCACACATTCAGACACACACAATTGGATTCCTTAGTAAGAGACGATTTTAATTACTGACTGTAACTTATTCAAATTAAAAGTTGACAAAAGCTGTTTTTACAGGGGGACACCTTCCCAGAGTGCTCTGTCTTCAGCTTGGCAACCGGCTATGTATGCTTTAACAATTTGTGAACCAACACTGGAAGGCAGGCCCTGTGAAAGGTGAAATAAGCCTGAGTTTAGGATGTGAAGTCACCAATCTAGCCATATACATCTGTATTCTCTCTGCGTGTGTCAGCTTGTGTTTCAGGCCGTGCTCTATGTCAGGGCACTGCTGCCACTGTACATCACAAAAGCAGTCCTGATCCCATTGTTGTGGTCTACAGCTATCACTGGCTGGAGTCCTCCAAGCCACATCTAAGAAAAGATCATATTTATCACTGGAGAGCCATGCATACCCAAGCTAGCTCTCACACACTGAAAAACAAACACACACGCACACACATAAACATGCACGTACACATACAGTCAACTGAACCCATATCGCGGTTCTGGCGGTTTCGTGTGACGCGTCACTGTACCACACAGGCCTCATCCTGATTCTTTCTGGTGTGGTTTGTTCCAGCTGTGTTTGAGGCCTGCTGAGTACACAATTCTGTGTGAACTCCCAGTTATGTGTCGGCACTACTTGACCTGGAAGAGGTAGGCACTGTGTGAAAATGTGCTCACTCCTGGTTAGAACCAGTTTGCATGCAGGTGTGTTCCTGTGCAATCTAGGAATCACTTTCAAACTTTTTACAGGGAGAGGAAGATTAAAGGCCATTACCTCGAGCTCAACGATTTGGACAGTCCACCTCCGAAACAAATTTTCATCAAGATGTTTAAGAGCACGGTAGTGTACGGTTGCTGTGTGGTTACGTGCCCACAAACGTACATAAACGCACACCTGCTGCTGAGTGAAATCACAAGCAGATGCATTAGGCATCTACTGTAGCATGGAAGGTCTGATGCACCCGGATGAGAACTCAGCCCACCCCTGTAATTACCATCAGACACACAGACATGTACTAACTGGGACAAGGGAACACATGGGAGACATTAGCACTGCCATTATGGCCACACACATGTAAAGTACAATATGGTTTGAATATACATTAATATAGACATGATGATGATGCTTTACTCATGTCGATTTATTAACTGGTTTACAGCTTAAGAAAACATCATGGTTCTTGTCTCTTCCCAGTTAGACCCTGAGGCTTTCACTCAACCCAAAAATAAAGTGTTCCACTTAACTGCACAACATTGCAGGACATCACCTGTAGAAATGCAATGATTTAACAGTGTGTGTGTGTGTGTGTGTGTGTGTGTGTACTGTATACTATGGAAGTGTGATATACAGTAGCTCTGTATACCCACAATTATATCAAGTGTCAATTTAGACAAGGAAATTATTAGATCAAAACAAAATTTATTTTAGGGTTGCACTTAACACTTATTTTCATTATCATTTAATCTTACAATTGCTTTCTTGATTAGTTGACAAATTGTGTAGTCTATAAAATATCCAAAGAATGTGAAAGAAAATTAATCAGTATTTCTCAGAGCCCAGGTGACTTTAAACTACTTGTTTTGTCCAAAACCCAAAAATAGATTTAATTTGCAATGAAATGATATAACGTAAAACAAAAACATCAGAAACTAATCAATTAATAGACTAATTTATTTGACTTCTTATTTTCTACAAATTCCTGCATTTACCGAACAGTTTGTCATCTCATTATATCATCGGAAAATGCATGTTTTTGCATGTGGTTCTTTGAGAAGAAGAACTTAAATGCACTTGAGAAATTAAGTGTGAGGGAAACAAAATGCCCTTCAACAGTGAAATCTTTAGAGTTTGGAGCCAGAAAAACATAAAATCCAGTTCAACTACTCTGACAAGAATTAAATTCTACATCTATATTTTTGAAGGGGGAAAATGACCACGAACATGTTTTACTGGTACACACACACCACAAAGCACAAGAGCATTTCAGCAAAAGTCTTCATTGCAATGTTAAAAATGCAAAAGTTCAAGGATAAAGGTACAAATTAAATTCAACAACGTGTTTAATAAGGTCAGAGTAGAGCCAGTCCACACTCAAATCTGAGGCCAGATAAAAAACCCAACAACCCTGAGGTAAACTATGAATGATTTCATCCCCAAGACATTCGTCAGGTTCCAGGCAGCTGATGAAGGCCATACAGACTTAAACACCCATTATCAAAGCGAGGAGGACAGTGTGCAGGAGATAATGGATGAAACACAACTTCATACTCCATCACCACACAGAGATCGTACAGTTTTGTACATAGCTTGTATCACCTGTGCTGCAGTGTCTTGTGTTACCTCACTTACCCTTTCATGCACATAAACACTCAGCATGTTGTGGAACTCTGCAGAAAATCTCTGAACAGCAGATGCACATGTTAACTAAGCACGTAATGCTCTTTAAGTCTTGCTCCACTTGTATTGCTACTGTCAGGATCTAAAGCAGCACAGAGCAGCAGTGTTAACATCACTCCACCGCACCCTCTGGGATTTGCACTCTACCCTCCTACACCCCATAAATCTACTTACCCCCTTGTATACAAGGAAGTAGGGTTCATGCTCACACATAAATGCATGGCTACACATAAAGTTAAGATGGACAACCTTGCCACCCACTAAATCCTGCGAGCTCGGTGTGGTCTATCAACTAAGGTTCCCTAAATTATGATGTGCAGAAAACACAGCCAAATACATACATATTATCTCTGCCTCCTCTGTGATAAAAGTTGTCAAGTATTGCTTAGATAAACAAAAGACGGAGGGCGAAGACAGACAGGAGGTTTACATTCCTCTCTGCATCTCAACCTTACAGTCACAACATTGTGTGAATGTATCATTTATTTCCCACCATAGGGGATTCATCAGCAGCTTGATAGTTTGTTTGACTTATTCTTACTCCTATCTGTGGGCCTTTATATCAACTAACCAGATGAAAACCAGCAAAGAAAACATTGTCTGTTGGCTACCTGATCAGAGCTCTGCACACTGCAGCCCTTCTAATTAAACTGCAAGTAAAGGCCTACATCTTACTGTGACACACTTTCCTCTTGGTTCAGTATTTTTTTAAATCCAAGCTGGAGAGGTTCCAATGAAGGTGACCCACATATCCAAGTTAAGCAAATAAAATAGACCAGAGGCTCCATACACTTTCTGAGCCAAGGATGACAGTAATATCTGTCCTTATATAGATATGTCTATTTACACAAATAACACTGTTTGGAAAGTTTACTGGCCTTTGCTAAGGCCAAGTCCTTCATTTATTGTTGCAAGACACTGGAAATAAACTTCCTCTGAGATGCAAGTACAGGCACTGCTTACGTTTGTGACATCAAGTAAGTGCAGGCTTTCCAACTACTTTAAAAAGGAATTGATGCTTTGCAGAGGAATATACGTTTTGAGTGGCTCACTGGATGGTCTGGCTGGACTGCACCCTGATTGCAACACAACTCATAAACTCACTCTTGCTCCCTTTCCCAGGCAACGTTTCCCAAGGTGATTATGCAAAACACTAAAACATTGGGTTACATGCCCATGAAATGTGGTCCAGCACATTTTCGTTGCACTGGAGTTGGTTCAGTGAGTTCCTCCACGGTTAACGCTCCACTACAATAAGTGGTTTCGTAGCGCCACCTAGAGGGTAAAAGCCCCTGCTGCTGTGAACCAGCAGAGGGCGCTGCCCAACAGGTTAATAACTTAACGGAGAGCACAATGCCTTCTCTCTCACCGGAAGCCAGGAAGCTTGGTTAGCAACGTGACGTAAACCATGCAAGTGATGTTGTGTAAGGGTCCGTTTTGTAAGTAATTTCTCTCATTGCCGTTTCATTGTAGTAACGTCAACTGTCAGTGGTATGAATCTGTATTTGTGTTGCCGGTCTTCAAAACAACTGGTGATATTCGGCTCAGTGTTAGCCCAGCCAGTTAGCCCAGCCGGTTAGCCTAGCCACGTAAACAATGGACGGCTGTGACAGACTAATGATTCTAACTCAACTCTGTTGGAATGTTATAACGGTCTAATGAACCGCTTCATGTAGTACCTTCTTCAGTTAGGACAGGTATTAAATAACCTTTCTACGCTCATTCGTTCACAGGATAGTTAGCTTGAAGTCAGTTAACCATTGATGTTGAATCATGCATTAAGTTCAAAGTTAAGGTAACATCTTTTGGTGCAAGATTAAGTTATCTTAAAATAGCTGCAGCTGTACTTAACGTTATGTCATTTATTTAAGTACCGCCATGGCTTAGGAGAGACCACATGACGTGTTTCACATCTGAATAATGGCTGACACTGTTCGCTATGCAGCTGCATCACTATGCCTGTAGAAGTTCCAGAGGACCAGGTGCCCTCCTCTCTCTCCGGCCCTGCCAGTGCTGCCCTTACTCCGGGAGGTCCAGAGGAGGATGGGGCTACAGGGGGCTCAGCAGTCTGCTCTTTCCCTGAGAACAGTCAGGGCTCCGAAGCTGCTGCAGCCTATCCTGCCAACACTGGACCTGGGGAGGGCAAAAGCGGTGAGCTATGCATCTCTTACACCAAAATAGAGAGTCGGGATGACCATCATGAACAGCTTTGAACTGACACAAAGAGCCACTCCTCGCCATCTCATGCTTCCATGTATTGCCGTTTATGGTGCGGTACAGGTGGCAAGAAGTCTGGAGCCTTGCTGCAGATCAACCGACAGCGTATCCAAGCAGCATCTGCTAGTTCTGGAGCTGCAGAACTTCAGGGACTTGGAGTGGCTGTATATGACCAGGACGTCCTTGAGCAAGGTGTCCTGCAGCAGGTGGATGAGGCAATCCATGTGGCTGGTCAGGCTGCTGCTAAAGCTGAGGCTGAGAAGGAATACCAGTCTGTGCTTGATGATGTCAGGTAAACAATAATAACTGCAACAATGGGCAAGCCTGAGATGGTCTGAGTTTTTCTCTTGGCAACATATTTGTGTTGTGTTGAAGTGTTCCTATGAAAGTCTTTACATTTAAGTCTTCATAATTTGTGCCTATATCAGTATTGTATAATTAATTTATGTTTGTGTTTGATTAATAGTGATACATTATCTTATATAACCTGTTTAGTAGCTGTGGTAAAAGTAGACTTATTTACAGTAGTATTTCTGAACTCTCTTCAGACCTTTAAATACATAAAAAGCTTCTCTTTGGTCACTTAATCACAAAGTACGCTCCAGTGAAGAGAATGAAAGCTAAAGAAATAAATGTATAAAACTTGCAGTCATCTTGATTTCAAAATAACAACAAACCTTAAATGGGCAGATAGATTTCACTCTGTTATTTAATGGTGTGTGTTTCAGGTCCGTTACAGCGTCTCTGAAACATATCAACAAGATTATCGAGCAGCTGTCTCCCTATGCTGCCTCCAGCAAAGATATCAGTAGGAAGATTGAATCTGTCAAACGGCAGAAGGAAAACAAGGTAAAATACTAAATATGACAAACTTAAATTAAAATGATATGATTTACATGATAATGTTACATTAACATAGTATTGATAGTGACGGTGACGATGATGATGTTGAAAACTCCTTTTTAATTCAGGAGAAACAGCTGAAGAAAGTCAGAGCCAAACAGAAGCGACTTCAGGCTATTCTTGGAGGAGAGGACACCCAAAAGGTGGAAGCTGAGTTTTTGGCAGAGGATGATGAGGAGGAAGGTGAGGTGTATTTATTTTTAACCTGTGATTCCTTTCCAATGTATTGACTAAAAGCATTGTCCACTGATTAATGAGGAGAATCAATACTAAGTCACATAATGCAAAAAAGTGCTGGTTTCCTGCTTTATATAGACGGTGTGAAACCAGGCTCATGTTCAGTAAAGTGTAGCAAAACAAAGCAGAAATGAAAACAATGCAAAGTTATGCAAAATTAAAACCATTTGCAGCTGTGGTGGCCAAGAAGGCTAATCTGTGGCATTCCTTGTTCAAGGAATTGTCAGAGATGATTGTAAGAAAAGGCTTAAATACATGCATACAAAAAATACACTCCACTGTGCAGTGGTGGCCGTTTGGAATATAGAGGTTCATATATGTTACGTTTTCAGCGGATTTCACACCTGATGCATCCACCAAAATATATGTTGTTGAAGTAAATTCACTGTAGTTAGAGAAATGTCACACATTTGTGTTAAACATTTTCACATTTAACGCTCCCCTGATGTCCTTGTGACAGCTGGGTTTCATTTGGTGTTGAAATGTTTTTTCATCAGTTTATATGTTGGCAAGCAGAACTGTTTACTGTGTGCGCCTTTGAGATCTGTTTGCTCCTATTTGATGGGTGTGTCTGAAGTGAAAACCAATACATCTATTGTGTTTTTCAAGCCGAACCGTGAAGTACAACACCACAAAAATTGTATGCAAATACTTGCTGCATGATGACCAGCCAATACATCACCAAATCTGTTTGACATATACGTAATGCTTTGTTTTGGCAGAACTGAACCAAATAGAAACCACCACTATATCACTAAGGGTTGTAGCTGTTAGGGCTTGCACGCATGCATTTTTGTCCTCATGCTTGAATGAGACACAAACAAAACAGAGACCTGCTAATCAAAACATTGTTCCATAGTGCTACTAGCTGTTTAAAAAAAAAGCTCCAGAGCGTACCTTTTTAAGAACTGATACATGACAGTTCTGTATTTAACCCTGCTTGATGTGTGTGTTGTACCAGAAGCCGGGCCGTCCACGCTGGGCAGCATGCTCATGCCCTCTCAGGAGACCGAATGGGAGGAGCTGATCCGGACGGGTCACATGACTCCTTTTGGAACACGAATCTCGCAGAAGGAGGTAAAGGAGCCTCGAAAAGTAATGCTTGCGGAGAACTCGGCCTTTGACCAGTACCTGACGGATCAGGCCAAGTTGGCTACTGAGAGGAAGAGAGTCCCTCTTCTAAAGAAGAAGAGGAGCTCTGGACTCGGCCCTGATAAGGATGCCAGGGGAAAGGCCAACAGAATTGTTCCCTCTTCCAAGGATAAAAAAATGAAGAAGCGCATGCAAAAGCTCCAGATAACCGCTCTGAAGGCCCATCCAAAGGCTCGGAGCAAAGCTGAGCCACAGCTTCCAAAGCGGCGGAGGAAGCGTTACACTGAGGGAGAGGAGACAGACAGCGAGTGGTCAGAGTACATGCCCAGTGATGAATGCATAGATCCTGACCAAGAGGAAAGAGAAGCCATGGAGGAGGGCTTTGGGGAGGATGATGATGATGAAGAGTATGAGTTGAAACCATACCAGAGAAAAACTGAAGGGAAAGGGACGAAGAAAGTAAAGAAAAAACAGGAGAGTGAGGAAGAATACTGCCCTGAGAGTTCAGATGAAGAGGAGGATGAGAATGGTAAAGAAAAAAAATGCAAAGATGATGGAGATGTGGAATACTACAGACAGCGAATAAGGTATGATAATCTGCTTGCTGCTATAAGACTGTATAAATTATTGGTTATTTTGGCCACCAGGTTTTGTCATTTGTTTTTCCATTTCTAAACAGTAGATTTGTTCAGTTAGGGTTGGATGTAACGGTGCGACAAGCAAGTCTTCTTCTAAAGATAATGCCTACGTTCACGCCTGTAAATTACATGCTCAACAAACACCAGATTGAGCCTTTAAGCTTGCATCACATTTGTAATGGCAGTGGTGCAAATGTGCTATTGTTATTTAGTTAAGGAGAAAAGCAGCAGTTGGTTTCTGCTGGCTCCATGGTGCAGAAGGAGAGTTAATCCCAGATGAGATTGGCAGCTGTTTCTTGACTAAGCAAATTCACTCCCTGCTCTTCTTCTCTCTCTGCTCTCACACTGGCCTAATTATCCTCCTGCACATGGTCTTATACACTCACTCACTCTAATGCTCAAATTAATGGAAGAGCAGCCCTAATGAGATTTCATATTTATAGCTGCCAAATAAATTGTGTTGGCATGTGTCCTTTTTCTACACTGTGGTGATTGAATGTCAATTCAAGAGCATAGACATGGCCTGGATGGTGAGGCTGGGTTATATGAGGAATGATATTATTAGAGCGGGTGGTATTTGTAGTGGTGTGGGGTGGGGTGGGATGGGGTGGGGTGGGGGCAGAAAAGTGTAATTAACTGAACCAATGCTTAGTCTTGACTTAATTAGAGAGTGTGGTCTCCCAGGCCCAGCTAAAGGACCAGTTTCATGGCAGGGTGACAGGACCAGGCCCAAATGAAGATGGATTCTTATCCTCCCCACCTCACACCTTTCTGGGGAACTCGCACTACTAATTGTCTGTATCAATCTTCATTTGCTGCGCGACGACTGTGCCTCTAACTGCCCTCTCTCCTGCACCATTAAAACTCTTCTCCTTTACATTTCCCTTTTTCCTGTAGATGTTCCACCGCTCAAGGGAAATACCCACAACTCAAAACATTTGCCATACATATATACCTGTGTAGGCAAGTCTTTAAACAAATCACTGAGTGCAAAAGTTGCAGTTGCATATCCATCCGTTCATTCTCTATACCTGCTTACCCTGTTTAGGGTTGCATGTAGCTGGACCTATCCTGGCATGCACAGGGTACACCCTGGACAGGCCACTAGTCAGGCAGAGAAGTCCAACATGAAACAGAATTTCACTTGACATGTCCCACTCTTTTTGAGCTTGGGTCACTAAAGTATTTAAATTTTTCCTGTCCATCCATCCATTTTCCTTCGCTTATTCTCCGCCGGGTCGCGTTGGCAACAGACTCAGCAGGGTTATCTAGACGCCCCTCTCCCCAGCAACACCTTCCAGCTCCTCCTGGGGGATCCCAAGGCGTTCCCAGGCCAGCTAAGATATATAATCCCTCCAGCATGTTCTGGGTCTACCCCGGGGCCTCTTACCAGTTGGACGTGCCTGGAAAACCTCTAAAGGGAGGCGTCCAGGAGGTAGCCTTATTAGGTGCCCAAACCACCTCAATTGGCTCCTTTCAGCGGCTCTACTCCTGTATAACACAATCCAACAGTAAAGGTTTAAACTGACAGTTGGAAGGGACAATACCATGGTGGGATTTAGGTCTTAGATCTTCAAAGTAAAATAGAGAAATTCTTTTTACCACTAGATGTGCTTCATTAGTATGTACTCGTTGTCTTACTAGGAGATGGAAGCGACAACGTCTTCGAGAAACTGAGGCAAAGAGAGAAAGGGGTGAGGATCTTACAGATTACAGTGATGAAGAGTTTGATGAAGGCTTCAAAGTGCCTGGTTTCCTCTGGAAAAAACTTTTCAAGTAAGTTCAATGTGAAACATTGAGAGTTATCACAAATATCCACACAGTCACAAATGTTTTCAACTGTCAACTAAAGAAGTGATAGCATTTGGCTAATAGCTGTATAAAACTGTATGTACTACCCCAAAGTACAGAATATAATGCTAATATATAAAATTTACTTTTGGATTACAAGTACATCACTCTTATATCTGGTATGTTCAACACTGTGTCATTACCAGACCACCCTGTCACGTGTGTGCATTTGAATGTCCTGTCATGCACAGGTGTTTTAATTTTTTTTGCATACATATATATCACATTGTCAGGTACCAGCAGACAGGTGTGCGGTGGATGTGGGAACTCCACTGTCAGCAGGCAGGCGGCATCCTGGGAGACGAGATGGGATTGGGTAAAACCATCGAGGTCATCTGCTTTCTGGCTGGACTGAGCTACAGCAAACTGAGGACCAGAGGATCCAACTACAGGTATGCACACAAACACACACACACAAACAAACTGTGGCCAGAGACTGTGTGTCTGTATGGTATGAATATTTGATTAGGGGGATTTCTGCTTGAGAGTGTTCATCTGAATTATTAAACATGTTTCAATTATCAGACTCTTCACTTTCTTACTGCAGACATCAGAAAATACACTGACACTCTGTGTGTGTGTGGGTTTGTGTTGAGAGAGGATGTGTTAGAGAAGAACGAGTGTCTTCATGAACACTTTAAATGAATTTTGGACTCGTGGAGTTGGGTGGAGCTGGTGTAGGGCAACAAATTAACCATGGAAAAGTGACGCAGTGGTGGTGATAATCTGGTTTTACTGCACAAACGACATTTAGGAGGTGGAGCTTCCCTCATGGTCAATACTCTGTCTACTATAGACGCCCACAAATTGATTGCTTGCAAACTCAATTATGGCCAAGTATCAATAGCTTCCACCAGGCAGAGGTTCATACCAGCCCATTAGTGTGTGTGCGTGTGTGTGTGTGTGTGTGTGTGTGTGTGTGTGTGTGAGAGAGAAAAAGCCCTCCACAGAGGAGCTGATCATGTGTCCACAAACCTTCTTTGATTCATTTGTAAGACAATGAGAGCGAATGGAGCTTTGTAGTAAGATCATTCTGCTGCATTATAGTACCTGGACACTCAGCCCCCCTTATGCATGAATGCAAAATACATTCTACATGCAAGCAAAGCATCTTTTCATTTTCACTTATTGGGGAAAAGGCCTTTATTTTCTATGTGATATAGAAATGATGACTGTAATTTTCTAATGAAATTTGCTGAGGTTATCCAAAATTAAATGAACCCCAGATTCCCTTGTTACCCATCTTAATCGCATGTTTAAGATTAAACATCTGCGTACTGTGTTTGGGTGTAGGTATGTTGGTCTGGGTCCAACGGTCATTGTGTGCCCAGCTACAGTCATGCACCAGTGGGTAAAGGAGTTTCACACCTGGTGGCCTCCTTTCAGAGTCGCTGTTCTACATGAAACTGGGTCCTTCACCAGCAACAAGGTAATTTTTTGTTCGTGTGTGATGGAGTTTCATATTCATAATTTAGTTAGGTTTTCTACAGGGTCTTCTTTTTCCTCTGGGGGGCACTAGAGGTCTGTTTATACAGCATTATCTCCCAACCTCTCTCCTTGCACCACCTTAAAGGCGATGCCCTAGTTTGACACTCAAGCTACCAGAGAAAGTTAGAAATTGCACTGAAAAAACCTGTATTGCTCTGTGTTTTATTCTCTGTTGCAGGAAAAGCTTATTCCAGAAATAGCATCATGTCATGGTATCCTGATAACCTCATATTCAGCTGTGAGGAATATGCAAGACACCTTGCAGCGCTACGATTGGCACTACATTATTCTGGATGAGGGCCATAAGATCAGGAATCCAAATGCTGGAGTTACCACTGCCTGCAAACAGGTATTGTCTCAGACACATTCATGAACACACACAGTTTAACCACTTCAAGCATCCGTATGGTAGTAACCACTTTATGAAGACTAACCTTTGCAGAGTTTTGGAAGTAATACATGCCTTTTCATTTGCTTATGTCACTACCTTTAGAAGAAGCTGTTTACTTCCATTCATTCTTGTACAGCAACATCAAACATGCTGGAACATCACATCGATGGAAAATATAACATGTTTTCTCTTCCCTCTCTCTAGTTTCGCACTCCCCACAGGTTCATCCTGTCAGGTTCTCCCATGCAGAACAATTTGAAGGAGCTGTGGTCTCTGTTTGACTTTGTCTTCCCTGGCAAACTGGGAACATTACCTGTCTTCATGGAGCAGTTCTCTGTGCCGATCACCATGGGAGGATACAGCAACGCCTCCCCTGTACAGGTACTGGAACACACACACACACACACACACACAAATGCACATTTAGGATTTGTTAAAATTCTGCTTCTTAATCATTCTCCTCATTTTTAAGTATGAAGGGTTTGTGTACAATAAGTCCATCAAGAAGTGTCGCCCCATTTGACACATTTTCAGAAGATAAGAGTAAAGCAGTAAAGTGATAAGACTGACCATAAAAGTGCTATTATTTAGCATTTTAGGTAGTACAATTAGATTTTAATTAAAACATTTTTATTTAAAGTTAGAACAATTTAACACAAAAAGCCATAAGGCTTATTTCCATTGTGGTCTAATGGAAAGGGAATAAAAAGGATGCATGCATACATCAACAAGAAATAGTAAATGAATCCAGCAACCCTGTAAGTAACCCTATAACCGTAGCATAATGGGGGAACGATTAAGGGCTAAAGTGTCACTTGACAACACTAGTCACACACATGCATGTTGGCATCATTTTGGAGAGCAAGATGGAAGCAAGTCAAAAGGAGGGATTGTGGAGCAACAGAGCCATTGAGTGCAGTGCAGGATAATGTAGGTCCATGCAAAGGAACTTCAGTACATCCCTAGTGTGAGAGAGAGGGAGAGGCTAAAGTGGAGAGTCAGTGAGCTAAATTGCAGCCCTTTGTCATTAGTGTTCAGTCGTTAATAACCCACTGACTGTATGGATTTAATTATTTAAGCTGGCTATTGATGCTTCTTCCGCTGTCGATAATAAAAACCTTTACTAATTATTAATGTTATTAAATGGTCAGAGAGGGCTAAGCTCTGCTGCCTTATCCTCTTCTCAAAATTCTCAGAGCAGCAAAGCAGGCCCTTGACTCATGTTCACTTGTATGTACAACCAGATGTATGTAACAACGTATGTGAGTGGGGTGGGGCTGGATGAGCTTGTGGATGTGGGAACCATTACTGAAGTGTGCGTTTGCACCCCCATGTGAATCCACTCAGCAGCTTGGGCAGTGATCACTGGATCATCTGCTGCCCTCCTCTTCTTCTTTTCCACTCTGACCTCCTTTGAACCCTAAATCCCACCGTGTTATTGTCCCCTCCAGCTTTGCTGAGTGTGTCTTTGATCCCTCTGTGGAACCCCAGTGAGTTAATGTTTAAAAGGCTAACTGGACCCTTAGCACTGACTCTGGATGAGTTGTAGAAGGACATTTGCAGTGGGCCTACTAGAGTGGGGTGGGACTGAGTGTTTTTCAAGCTCCCCCTCTGTTTCCAATGGAGCTGGCCAGTAGTAGTGATGAAAGAGGAGAGCTCTGTCTCTCGAGACCAACAGCACTCTGATCAATGTTTAATGGCTCGTACTGCTGAGAGGGACAGCAACATGAGGGAGGTGATGAGAGAGGGGCGGAAGAGGGGCTAAATGATGATCATGCCTCAGGAAACATCCACACTGACAGGTGTGAGTGTTGAAGTGGTTGTTTGATACGCTGAACTGAATGTTGCTTTTGTTTTAAAGCAGTTTTTTTTGTGCTACAAAATTTTAACTGTTGTTGCTTTTCAGGTCCAGACAGCGTTTAAGTGTGCAAGCGTGCTGAGGGACACCATAAATCCTTACCTGCTCAGAAGAATGAAGGCAGACGTCAAGGCCAACCTCTCCTTACCTGACAAAAATGAACAGGTATTCATCATACTCTAAGACATTTGACCCTGTTCTGTCTAAGTATTGAACAGCCTCTCACACCTGGATCTCTTAACTGGGGAGGTGTTTATCTGATTGGATTTGACTGTATGTGCCATGTCTAAGGAGTATTTGACGAATGTGCATGGCCCTTGTCAGGTGAAGCCAGCTAATAAAGTCCTAGTAAAGTAAAAGGAGGGGGTATTCATTAAAGGTGGCCAGTCCCTGGTCTGTCCTCGCCGCTGACGCTGGTTGACTCCTCAGTCCACTTGAGTTCATTAAGTCAGTCCCTCAGGACAGCAGTGGCTCCAAAAAACACGTTCCTTCCCTCTAATTTCTCTTCTCGCACACTGCACTTCACAAGGGGCTTTAAAGCAGATGTTCAGTACTCATTACACACTCTTACACTGCCGTGTGTGTGTGTGTGTGTGTGTGTGTGCGTGCGCGCATGTAGGTTCTGTTTTGCAGGTTAACAGAAGAACAGAGGCAGGTGTATCAGAGCTTCTTAGATTCGAAGGAGGTCTACCAGATACTAAACGGGGACATGCATGTAAGCCTTGCTTTCACAGTTAAAGCGGGTTGACCCACGCTGCATCACAAGGACAAGGAGGGCAAATCTCTCTGTCGAGGAGAAGACTTTCAGGAAGACTTTCCTTATTCATTATTTAACTTCCTAACTGATGAATATCAATTCACCTCTCTCACTCCGAGGCGTTTGTGTGTATTTTTATGCACTCTCGTACACTTAAAGAACAACGCCTTGAAGTGGCATCACTGGAATTAAAACATTTTTGCCATGTAAATTTAGTTAAACCCCTAATAGCCTGACTTTAGTATTCTTTTAGATGCTCTCTTTAAGGATGCTGTGTAGTTGGTTTTCTCACATTAGCCAGGCCCTGGAGAGAGAGAGAGGCTCATCCATTTATCACCACTGACCAAATGGACGTGGTTGGAGAGCCAGGGGTGACCACAGCAGATTGTGCATACATACACACACACACACAACGCTCTTATAGACATATTCAGTGGTCACTCTCAGTCCATTAACCACCATTACTAATGCAGTGACCGTTGGTCCTTCATCAAGAAACACGGCATTTATTGTCCGTAAATAAATTATGTAACTTATTCCTGTAGACTAAAGTAAACGTGTTTATTTGTTAATAGGTGCATTGCTATAAAATGCTGTGAAATCTACCAACCTTTTATACCAGTTTTGTCACCTGTCACCAATTTTGTTTTCACAAAAGAAAAATCTATTAAAGAACCTGTGTTCCTTTTTCGTGCTGTTTAGGTATTCTCAGGTTTGATAGCGTTACGTAAAATCTGCAACCACCCGGACCTTTTATCGGGAGGCCCCCGGATGTTGAGGGGAATCCCAGACGACCAGCTAACAGAGGAGGAACACTTTGGCTTTTGGAAACGCTCAGGCAAGCTGATAGTGGTGGAGTCACTGCTGCGTCTCTGGTTCAAACAGGGCCACAGAGTCCTGCTCTTCACTCAGTCTAGACAGGTTAGGAACACATTTCTCTGACTTTCTGATTTAGATATACATTTTTGCTTTGCTAAAATAGCAATTAATATATATAATGCAATTTTTGTTTGTATTGCAATAAAATGGCCTTTTGCAATTAAAAAAACATTGTCACTTGTAAATGTTGTCTCTATTTGCTGCAGGCTACCTACAACCTTTTTGCTTGTATAATTGTCTGTGTGTGAGAGAGAGAGAGAGAGAGAG
>JAVQJF010009821.1:0-21644 GCA_036023855.1 Gadopsis marmoratus | reverse complement strand
AAGCACTTTCAAGGTATCCCAAAGTATCCTTTCAAGCACATTCAAGGTATCCTTTCAAATACTTTCAAGGTATCCTCTCAAGCACTTTCAAGGTATCCTTTCAATGTATCCCAAGGTATACTTTCAAGCACTTACAAGGTATCCTGTCGAGTTATCCCAAGGTATCCTTTCAAGCATTTTCAAGGTATCCTTTCAAGGAATCCTTTCAAATACTTTCAATGTATAATTTCAAGCACTTTCAAGGTATCCTTTGAAGCACTTTCAAGGTATCCCAAGGTATCCTTTAAAGCACTTTCAAGGTATCCTTTCAAGGAGGTGGCAGTACCGAATTAGACAGAGAGTGACAGACAAGTTCTGGGATGGGGGCCTAGGGTCACGCGGTTGCACTTCAGGCACACATAAAATTTCCGTGGAATTAGATTGACTTCATTTTCAAAGTTGTTAGTTGCTATATCGCCAGCCACCAGAAAATACAACAAGTCACAGGGATGTATAGTGAAAGTCATTTTAATACACTCGTGACACGTCATTCGATCTTGTGAAAAAATCCATACACCTCACTCCTCCGTATTGCAGGTAAAGAGGGTTGTAAGATAGAGAGAAAATTAGATGTACACAGTATTTGTGTTGTTTGCGAACAAGCTGGCTCTAAGAGCTGATTCTTATTTGCGAATGAAAAGAGCCGATTCCCGTCGGGGAGAACCGAATCTTCAGCCGCTCCTGCTCAGCTCTGCTGAGAATCCATGCAGGCAGGGGCGGGACTTTATCTTGAGGAGCCCCTCATCCAAAGAGCTGAAGAAAACCCACTGAACTGGTGGGAGGCCAAGGCTTCAGTCCACCCACGCCTGGTTAAGGTAATGGTAGAAAGACTCTGCATCGTCACAACATCGGTGCCCTCAGAGAGTCTTCTCAAAAACAGGACAAATAATCACAGAGAGAAGAAATCGCATCAACCCACCCAAGCTGAGGCATCTGGTATTTCTTAATGCCGATCTGCACTAAGGACTTTTATCTAAAGTGTCATAATGTTAAGACTTTGGCCTTTATTTATTTTATTTGTTTGCTGTGGTTGCTGTGGTTCTGTGTTCAGTTGTTCATTTAAAGGTTTGATTAAAATGTTAAACAATAGTAACTGTGTATATTTTTTGTAACGAAACAAATGCATAAAAATAAGGCTTTTATGAAAACACTGAATGAAAAATTGCTTACTAACACACAAACCATTCATCATTGTTAAATTAGGCTAAAATAGAAGGCTCTGAGTGATAGTTAATGAAGAGCTGTTTGGGAGCCGTAAGAGCTGGCTCTTCTAAGGGAGCTGAGCCAAAAGAACCGAATCTTTGAAAAGAGCTGGTCCTCCCATCACTAGTACACAACTTATGTAGCCCTGCTTTGTATTCTCTCTGTCATCCTCTTCAATAAAAGCAATTAAAAGCATTGAATAATACTGTGCTTATTTTGAGCTGGAAGCTTGAATTGATGAGCGAATAAGACAGCAGGAATAACAAGAAAAACAAATACAAGGTGGAACAGTACAAAGTTTAAAATAAAATAAATGTTAACAGTGAAATGTAAATGTTGACTCCATACCGAACATGTTTTTCATAGTGACACATGAAGTGTATCTGTGGCACATTAATCTGTGATGTTTGTCGCTCAGTGATTAAACCACAAATGACACCAACCTCTGTACACCCGGTAGCCCAAGAACATGTCGCATAGATGTTTTTAAAGACTGGACATGTTCTTTTGAAATAAGAGTTGCTCCTGCTAAATTTAGACAGCCGTTGTCTGTCTGTTTAAATCCCCCTTGTAAAGAACTGCAGTACCTACTGTCTACAGCAGATGGAGGCAGCATTGCTCTTATCCCAGCCGTTCTTGATTTCTGCATTTGCATAATTTGTTACTAAAGCTGAAGGTTTACTGAAAACAATTAACTTTATGACCCGCATCAGTTACTCAAGTACCCTAGGTGGTAACACTTTATTTTAGCCCCCCTGTTTAGCATTTATAAGGAGTATAGAAGCAATGAAGGGTTACAACACTTTATAACACTCTGTGATATAATTGTGAGCAGAGAGCACGTTTTTAAGTGTTTATTAATGTCACTATGGACAACTATAACACCTCCTGTGAGGCAGGATGCTTCATACGGGGTTTTTACAAAGTCTTGACAGTTTGTAAAATGCATAATTTTAACCATTATGTTTTTCAAGGGTAGGAATATGCTTGAATGTGAATAGGCTCTTTGGAAAATTCAACATAATGTGGTGTTTCATCGACACGATCACTCATGTAAATCAAAAATCTTTTAATATTTCAAATGAATCCTGTTATCATTTTTCTGTGCTGTTTCCTAGCATTTATAGTAACAATTTAAATGTGATGACCATTTTTCTTTGTTGTTTCCTAGCATTCATAGTAACAATTTAAATGTGAC
Organism: Gadopsis marmoratus; assembly: GCA_036023855.1. Taxonomy (NCBI): domain Eukaryota; kingdom Metazoa; phylum Chordata; class Actinopteri; order Centrarchiformes; family Percichthyidae; genus Gadopsis; species Gadopsis marmoratus. The sequence goes on along the minus strand of JAVQJF010009821.1, from coordinate 19,204 downwards.
GACCATGACCTTGAGAGTCTGGAAAATGTTGGTTTAGGTACCTTGAACATGCTGGAAATGAGCTTGAACTGTTCTTTTGAAAAGCTGTATGAACCCAAGTTTACATTGTTTACAAAAACTTGTTCTTATAATATTTGTTTACAGCTGCATTACAGTGTCATTAATAATTTATTAACTGTATGCTGCTTAGAAATGCTAAATAGGGCGGTTAAAGTAAAGTGCTGCCCACAAGGCAATACGTGACGAGGTAACGTACTGAAACTGATACCAACCTGATAGCAGGCTGCTGAACATGTGTATTCTGTCAGTTAGAGCTCTCTGCTACCATATAAGGCATCCATTTAAAAGTTATCCTTCGCTGTTCCATCTTCGAATCTATTTGAAAACTTCTTAAGTGACTAAATCACTCCGCTGTGTCTTCTTACAGTAATGGCTGACTAATCCACTGAACATCAAAAATAAGATCATCACTTTTTATCTTTAGAGGTTCTTCACACTTGTTTCTCCCTTCAGGGATTCGTGAGTCATCTTCTAATAATGAACAGCAAGGTGTTCGGAGGTGGCTACCTAACCCTGCTGTCAAAAATTATTCATTTGTCCTGTGTGATTAAAGGCATGAGAGCCTGCTCTGGAAGCATTAGCAGCAATAATAGCCTCGCTAGTCTGTCCACTTATCGGTCTAATGATTATCTAAGCATACTGGGACTTTGGCGTAGACCTGCGCAGGAAGAGACGGGGCAGAGCGTAAAATCCCTGTTGTGTTAACGAAATTGCATTGTTAAAGTCAGTTTTCCATTCCAATTTGACTAGATTCAACTAGGTCTATGGGAGACGCTGTATGCAGATTTGTTAATTTTGTGCCTGACTGCCAGTCAATGACAAAGTCAGTGGAAAGTCGAAGCAGTTCAAACTCTGTCGCCTTAAAATTCTCAACAGTGTCACATGCAGAGGCCTGAAATAAAGCTCATTCAACAGCTGCACATAAAAGCTGAAACAACAAAGAGCTTAAACACAAAGGTAGACAGGTTTTTTTGTTCTCTCTTTTATTATTATATATCGTACTGATCAAACCCTCCACTCTCTACGCCTGTGTGTCCAGGAAGGATTTTTAATATGTAATCTATTTTTTTATAACATTGCTGGTTTGAGGACTATGTTTATACTTTTATTACTGAACAAGCCTACAGCCATGCTAACAGCTCTAGAGGCTGTACTTAGGCACAGCGGCGCTTTGAGCTAAACGCTAACATGCTCAAAATGACAATGCTGACATGCTGATGTATGGCAGGTAATGTTTACATTTGCCACCATCTTATTTTAACATGTTAGCATGCAAACATTTTCTGATTAGCACTATACACAAAGTACATCTGAGGCTGATGGGAATGGCATTAGTTTTGCAAGTGTTTGGTCATTAACCAAAGTATTGGACAAACTCAAATTTGACCAGTGAGGATGAAAAGGTTCGAGGGATCACCAAATTGTTTAGGATTGGGGGACCAACCGACAGAAATTGCCATGCTGCCACCTTGGCTAAAGAGTTAAAGATGGGGTAGGAAAAAGTGTGCAACCTATGCAAAACCTTACAGCAGGATGAGAGGCTAGTACACCACACACACACACACATATGCCACTATCCCTCCTCAAACATTATTCCCCACTATTTGTCATCATGCCTCTTTGCCACTCGTCAATATGAGCGCCATGGCATCAAACACAATGAGCCCGAAGCTCCGTGTGGAGTCGTGACCTGTTGCTTTGTACTGTACACCGCTGCAGGCAAAGGAGGTGTTGGAAATTTATCACAAGCTGCAGGATTTTCCTCCACTGAATCAGGCTTTCACCATATGAAGGGACATGCATGCGCATCTGCATTTGGAGCTCAGCAAATACGAATATGCGGTCTCACTGACATAACTTATGATTAGCCAATTCTCCCACCAGGGGCTAGATTTTCTAAAGGCTGAAAACAGCCAAGAGGAGTGGCTGAAGTAGAGGTTTTCTCTTATGACATTTTTTCCCATTGACGCCTAAAATATACTCCCTACCCCACCTTTAACAGACCAGGGCATCTATGCAAAAGAGATTAATCATTATGATTTGACCCCCCTGTATAAATTAGTGTGTAACTGAATGAATAGCACTTAATTTTATATACGGTATACAAAATTACTTCCAAATTACTCTAGAGTGAAATAATATAGTATAGTGGTATAGTACATACCAGATGTTCTTACATCTTTGCTTTAAATCTTGGAGAGTTAATGAGTTGACTCCCAAAGCATTTGGTGCATATCAGAATGACTTATGCCACTGCACTTGGTGCGGCAGTGTGATTGTAAATCCCAGCAGTTCCAGCGATTACAGGGTTTGTCAACCACAACGGATGCTTCATCAGATATGTTCAGATGCAAATGAGTGCATGCTGTAATGTGGAGAATTTAGTGACTTATTGAGCAGCCAGTACATTTTCTCGATTAGAGCCACACTATCACTATCAAGGGAAAAGTCAACACAGAGAGGAGTCCTCTGAGGCGGTATATCTTTGGATTCATGCAGGTGGAATAATAGTGGTAGCAGAAGTTTTTCCATTTGAGAATATTTAGTCATGCCCATAATGAAAACCTGTCATCTTCTGGCCACATTGCACAATGATTGTTGAACATTGGTGTAAAGTGGTGCGTGTACAGAGGAGCTCTTGCTCTTTGATGCCAAAACCCAAAGTGTACATAAAAAACATTTCCCTGATGTAAGATCATCTCCTTGTTTGACCAGTTATCCAGGAGCAAAATTCCCCAAAATGCACATTTAGCATCTGATTATGCACTACACAGTTTAATGTTTGGCCCCCAAAGACAATATTAATTGGGCCTGGTGTGAGATTTCCATGTCTTTGAATAATCCCTCTATATTATGAAACACTGAAGCAGCCACAGTGTGTTAAATGTGGTTCAAGAGAAAGCCATTATTTTACTTGTTCTAACAGATTAACTTTCTTCTCAGCAGCAGTCACCAGGAAAGAAAAAAAAACATCAGTAAATGCATGCACGAACCCACCCCACACACGCCTCAAACACCTCTTTTGTTACTACTCAGTGTACTTATTGAGTACTCATCCAGCCTGATCAAAGAGCTTTAATTACACGCATTAGTGAGTGACGACTGCACTGAGTGGGTACTACACATACAAATAAGACTCTGTATGCAAGGTTACAGGTCTTAATCTGTGTGTATGAGAATCTGTGTGCGTGGGTGTGTGTTTGAGTTTGCAGCGTGAACTGCAGTGTACATTGGAGCTTGTGTGTGCACGTGATGCAGGTGCTCCTGGTGCACCGGAACAGTGTTAGTCATTGTCACCCCGCTATTCAGCAGAGGATGATGGACGTCGGAGGGTCAGTCACCAATTATCCTCTTTACACAGATGAGAGAGGCTTACTTTCCTCTCAGTGCGACAGGGGGCATCTCCTGCCCCCTTTCTTTCTCTTTGTCATTCATGTTGTCTCTGGCCCTCCAGTATATCCAGCAGGAAGAAAAGCAGCACAATAAACTGTTTTTCACAAAGGAGCAGATGTATCTGTTGATAGACCCATATAAGGTAAGTTCAAAGCATAGCAAGGTCACATAAGGTCATTTAGGGAAATGTGTCCCATATTATTTTATAAATCTCGAACCCCAGGTTTGGACCCACTGCTGTAAGATGACTAAGTATAAAGACTGTGATGTACTTAAAAAGCATTAATGAAGCCAGGTAACCAATGTGTTTATATATATAAAAAAAAAAATGCCTTTTGTTTTTTTATGTGAAACTGTGCAAAAAAATTTAATTCAATAAGAAACGTTTCTTTTGTCAAATGTAATATCTGTTGAGCACAATTTACCTTTTCATGGCAGAAAGCAAAAACAAAAAAGACAGGTCACCTTAAAAGGAAGACATACTGTATGTATACTATTTGCTTATTTGGGGGGTGCTAGTGGCACTGCGTTGACAGTACTGTAACAATTACTCACGAATGCTGTCCCGCAAGATGTTGTATAATGTACATCTGTGTTCAAGGGGAGAAAAAAAAAGAAGCAGAGGTTAATGGGCCTTAACACACTGTTTTGTTTAGGTTAAAGTGAACCCAGTAAGCAGAATGTGAACCTCACACAGTTCAGAAAGTCAAAGGTTAATTTCAGAACGGTGGTGGTTGGGAAGGAGAGGAGCTGAGGAGCTGGAACTGAGGAGAAGGTGATGAGCCAGGAAAAATCCTAGTGGTTGTTGCAGGACAGAGCAGGCTGGCTGAAGCCAAGAAGAAGGCAGGTAACTGGCCGATGGTGAAATATGTAGCACAGAACAGAGATCAATAATCGTACAAAGCACAAGAAGTCAAACTCAAGAACTAAGTAGCCCGTAGGAAGCTTACCACTCAGGTGAACAGATGATCTGGTGTAGACTGGAGAGCTGAGAGTATTTGAGTGCTGCAGAGATGATTACTGGATGAGAAACAGAAAGAGGAATCAGCTGGAGCAGACACCTGACGGCCACGCCCAGACACATGCCCAAATCAAATCAAACTTTATTTGATTTAACACATCTACACATGTTTTTACAACATGTATAGACCATAAAATCAACAGAAGTAAACAAACAATAAAAACCTTTAAGAATATCAAACCAATGCACACAAGAAAATAAGAGATGGAAATGTAATAAAATTGATTTTAAGTTAGACTAAAACTAGATAAACTAAATGAAAAGAACAAACAAAAAAATACCGTTATATAAAGGAAAAAAAAAGTATCATAATAAAATAACAGAAAATAAAATGGAATAAGATTTTACCACATAAATACGTACAAGTAGTTGAGTAAAATAAAGTAGCTAATGTCTGTGAAACATTCTTAATCAAAAGCCAGATTGAAGTGGTGGGTTTAATGTTTAGGTTTGAAAACAGGAGACAACAGGAACACAGGGAGGAGGGGCAACAAGGAGAACATAAGGGAAGCAGCCATAATCCTAACACACACGCTGAGTGGCTTGTTCTGTGACACTCGCTTGTTTAAACAGGCTCCGACATACTGGCACAGCATGTCCATGACTATGTCTATGTACATACACATGTAGAATCCCAGGCTCACACACAAACACACTGGCATACACAATGTCTGCAATCTGCAAAAAAGAAAAAGGTTGTCATTATTCTATTTGCATCACGTGAACACTTGAGCTGGTAAAACGAGTACATGATGTATTGGCCATACACGGATGTAGTGCCCGGATGTGGAAATGAGGTGTGGAAGCCATAGGTTAAAACTGGAGGGCACAGATAGATTAAACCATGCCATTAGTCTTTTTTTTTTTTATATCTTCCACAGCTAATTAGCGTTATTTATACTGGCTGACAGGGTACAAAATGTCCAGACAGTTCCCTAGAGAAAACATATTGTTCATTTTGATTTTACAGCTATCCAAGAAAATCTCCGCACATGGGTACCCCATCTGATCCCATTACCTTCTCACAGAGGGTGACATTTAGCAAATAGTTAAACAGGATTAAACCAGCTTTTTCCAAAGCCTACGATTAGATTCAGCCACAGGCAAAACATGTTGTCAGAGGGTTTGAATCTAATTACATGCATGTTTTAAGGCCTGTCTCTCAATGTGTAGTAAGCTGAGAGTAGGAATTTGGTCTCAAGACACTATGCCAGCTCAGCAAATAAATATGAGGACATAATAATACAGATGATCACTGCAGCAGCCTGATTTGGCATCGCATGCTTTCCAAATTACACTGTAAACCCAAATGCTGAAAGTAAATAAATAGATTAAGTAGTCTACACTTAATAATTTAAAAAGAATTGCAGTAACATAAATATTATAAGTTCCTGTGACATTTTCTCTCTTTTGAGATAATTAATCAGTTGTTGTAATTAATATTAACATTTGCAACCACTTAAATGTATAATTTCACTGTACTTATTTCTATTGTTTGAACATTATTGTGTGTGTTTGACGTCAGTAATATCAGTATCGTTTTGTGGTTTTGTAGCATGCAATCAAAATATTTGAGCTCTGAAAACATTTGACTTTTAATTTCATCAACGTTTTTGTTCTGTTAACTTATTTGGTTTTACAGTGTACTGCTTCACTTTTCTTCTATCGATAACTGAATGGTTGATAAGTCTTTTAGCCTAAATTGTGAGTTTGATGATGCTACGGGAACAGTCAGGTGATCACAAATTTAATACAATTTAAGGGGAGTTGCTGAGATATTTCACTCAAAACCACAAATGTCAACCTTGTGGTGTTGCCAGGGTTATGGGATTACAAAAGTCATTAAGATCCTCTGGGGATCATGAATGTCCTACCGAATTTCATGGCAGCTTAATAGTTGTTGATATATTTCACTCTGACTTCCCGACTGACGTTGCAGAACCAGGTGGCTAGCCTGAATAAAAAAAACCTTCAATGTCACTTTGCCAACATAAAGAATTTCACACAAGCATTTGAGATTCACAGGGAGGGGACAGGTCAGGTTGAATCTGCAAGGCTAACCCCTCATTTATAGTCCGAGTCTAATTACACCACTTTATGGGCCCCTGGCCCTGACCTGTCCTGTGTAATAGATGGGCATACCAGCACTATCAGCAGATACAAACAAGGCCCTGAAATGAATAGCCTAATTGATTTGTGTGGTAGAGTCTGAGCACACTGTGTCATCATCAGCTGTAAGTACAAAAAGAGAAACATCTGTGTAATTACTGAGGCACACTGCGGGTCTGGAGAGGTCAGCTCTAATCCTCCAATTTCTTGTGTGTTACAGTATATGTATATGTGTGTATATAAGTGTATGTGCAAGTGTAAGGGAGTAGTAGCCATGGAAATGAGAAACACCCACCCACTGCTAACACTAATACATAACCCATAACCCTACATGCAATAAAATGCTTCACAGTCTTTCATCTCCGATGACCTAAACATTAGGAATTTAACAGATTTCACTCTTGTTGAAAGACCACACTGGTATTTAAACGTCAAACACATTATTGCAGAGTCCGTTTTTTCTTCTTGCTCCCATTTTAAAAGGTCACTCAGCCGCAGCAACATACCCAAAGTCATTTGAACTAATCTCACTCTTGATAAGCCATTAGAAAGCTTACAGAAACATTTTGAGCAGTTTGAGCCATCAGGCGAGCAGGTAATAACTTTTCAAATGGTAATGAGAGACTACAATTTGTAAAGTGCAGGTTACTTAAAAGAATTTAGAGGGGAAAAAAGCACATTATCCACTTCTCTCATATTGTTTCTCATCCTGTTCCACTGCCTTTGACTCTCTGCACACAATAACAAAGACTCAGTGTTTAATGTGGCACTCACTGTTGACTGTCCCTCAGATGCTCCTGTTAGACAAATGAACACAATGTGCAAGCGTTGTGGCCCTGGACTCTTTACTCTGCAGCTCACCATTAACCTGGATCACACGGTGTAGAGTTTCTGTTGATTTATGAACCTTTACTCAGCAGACAGTGGCATCACACGACGGTGGCAAGAGATCCGGCTCGACATCCGTCATCCAGGGCCCATCACTCATGATGTCAGTGCTGAATAACATTTAGTGGGACTCCAGTTTGCGTGCGTGCGTGTGTGTGTGTGTGTGTGTGTGTGTGTGTGTGTGTGTGTGTGTGTGTGTGTGTGTGTTTGTGTTTGTGTCTGTGGTACTGGGTTTCTGTTCATATTTGCATTAGGAGAGAGTGTATTTGAGCATGATTGTTCTTGTTTGTTCATGTGGGAGGATTCGGTTTTAACAATACTAGGGATTAGCAACATTGTGTCAACAACTTTCATGCCATTCCTGCACTCCAGTCAGCCAGTAAAAAGCTAGCTGTGAAAAATCTTGTTAATGTTAATTGTTAAAATGTTGTGAAAAATCCAAGTGGCAAGTCTGTGAATACAACAAAGTTACAGCTGTGATCTAAAGGTTTTCATATATGCAAATATCTATTCTGACTGACACCTTATGGATGATAAAACCATGATGAAAGAGTTTATATTCGCTGTTCTTATACCGTTGAAGGCCAAAATTAAGAAATGTAATGGGTCAATGTTTTGTAAGATTAATTAATAATGTAAAGTCGCAGCTCTAGTGATAATGCAGTATATAAGTGCAGACTGAAGACAACTGATGACAAATCAACTGTGTTTGGAAGGTGTAAAAACTCATTCAAATGTCTAACAGTGTGACCTGCTTTGGAAAAGTTATGTCATTTGAAGGATCTGTCATTTGTAGTACATGGGCTAAAACACACCCTTTTATGGCCCTTTTAAAAAGTGTCAAATGAACCAAAACACCATAAAAAATAATCAACAGGATCGCTGTTTATGTGTGAGGACAAACAAACCAGGGTTTCATCTCAGCTGGCTAGACTACACCTCGACCTACAGTAAAGGACTCTAGTACAAAATTTAAAAAAAAAAACTGCCATTACCGAGAGAGTTACACAAATACCCAACAACAGATGATGGAAGAAATAATGGACCCAGCCCATCAAATACCTGCCATTATCCTCACATATCGGGTTTAACTTCTGTTTTTGTGTGTGCGTGTTTGTCCCCGTACATGCAGCTGCTGAAATACCCTGCTGAGTGGATGTGTAATGGGGAGCCAAGGTTAAGAATGGGTGGCCCCCCATTACCTGCGTTGCTTCTGCTCTCAACCAGTTTTGTTCAGATGTTCTGCATTTTTTATATATATGACCATTTTGCATTGTGTGTTAAGGAGGTGAGGGTCAATCCAGAGCCTAAGCAGGTTTGCTTTGGCTGCCTTCCTCCACCATCTTCTAATGATGTTGCCAAGGTCGACTCATGTCTGTCAAGTGTTTGTGAGAGCCACAATGAGCTTTTTCATTTCATATGTGCATACGTTTGCATGATTCATGCATGATCCATCACGATAATCTCTTGGTGGAACACAGCAAAGCTACAGAGTGATTACATGTCATCCATATTACTGTAGCTGTTATCTGGTCATAAAGGACAGATGGTGAAACAAAGCGAAAGAGAGAGAGAGACTGTATGATGATATATAATCAATATGCAGAATGGGCAGAATTTCACAGGGTTGTATTATTACATATAGTAAGCAGTATTTTAATAGTTGATCAAAGTGGAGCTAATTTCAACTCCTTTATGTACTGTTGGTAGTTGAATCTAGAAAAAGATATTATAAAATAAAATAAAAAGTAGCTAAAAAACTGAAATATTTCCCTCCTACATGTAATACAGTACAAGAACCTCAAAGTTGTGCTCCAATATATATTCTCAAAAACATGTGAGCTATGTGCAGAAAATGTACTTCTGCTACACAACAAAAGCAAGTGAAAAAACAGACAAGAGAAATGTATTTTCTAACTGTTTCCATCAACAGCAGTGAGCTGGACTCCTCAACATTGGGACCTTGGTTATATTTTTTAATCAGTGCTTTGGTAAATAAAGCAATTAAAACACAGGTTTAATTGTAAGATTTAATTGTACCTTATATAGATGTAGATAATTTTATGTGATTGGTTGTTTTATGTAGAATCAAATATTTGAATGTTGTATTTTTCCCACATTCTTTGGGCAAAAAGGTGTGTTCAGAGAGAATTCATGCTAAATTGACCGCTGGACTGTTCGTTTTGATTCGCCCCCTAACAGCCGGTGTATCAACTGTACATTAGCTGTAAGTTAGCTAGCAACGGATGCACCAAGTGTGTGTGTGTTTGTGTTCAGCTCAGCCTCACTCACGCCTCCTCTAAAATTCACTTTGCATCCTGCCTGAGTAAGACAAGTTTAATTGTTCATTGAAATTAAACTGAAAATCACACAGTGATGCAACTTTGTGTTATCTCACCAGGTGTGATCATAATAACCTGAAAAGAAGAATGCACCCTGAACATTTCTTCATAGAATTTATGCAGGAGTGTGAATAAACTTTGTCACCCACTTAGTTAATAAAATATAACACAAGCACTACCCCCCTCAATCCACAGAAGGACAGTGGACACTCTGCAGATGGTGTCCAGTCTCGCTGCAGAGCAGCATATATATGCAGGTTATAGCTCAGCCAAAATCCTCTACACTGAGACTTGGCAGAGCGCTGAAGGTCTGCAGCCAACTGACTAACATTTACAGGGAAATCACCCACCTGCACTCACAATCCAGCCACAGATGGTGCTGAGTATCTGCTCAGGGAAAGCAGAAAGGACATGGCCACCGATTCTGTCAGCAGCCGTGTGTTTGCTTACAGACATAAGGAAGAGTCGGTCGGAGGTGACGGATGATTAAAATGAGGCCTATTGGGTGTTTTCTTCTCAGGGCAATTGTTAGCTGTCAAAGTGTTTCATGTGATATGATGGTGGCAGGGTGGACTTTCAGTGAGAGATCACATGAGGAAAAACGAATCAGCACTATTTCAGTGAAACGCTAACATAACTGCAAACATGGGGGGGTCACCTGGGAAACTTGATGCAGGATTGTGTTTGTAATGCAAACTGTTTTTGGTTGCTGTTTTAACTGAGCTACAGAACGTTAGCTTGCCCAATTCGAGCTAACTTTAGCTTTGTTTGCCCCAGCTGCTGGCAGGCTCTTGACACACATTAATTCTCCAGAAAAGCAGCAGGTTTATCACATTAGCTCCCCGGATCTGCACATCTCGGCAACTGTGCCCTGACTTCTTCTGTCAGTACTGTGTGTCGGACGCATGCTGCCTGCCAAGTGTAGCAAAGAGAAGGAGAGGAGTGGCTGAGGAAGAAAGAGTGTCAAGAAAGCGGCAGGTGGTCAAGCAGACAAAACAAGCAGTTGAAACAGGCCAAAAGAGAAAAAAATATTAGAGTAGCAGGTTTCTTACGTCAATTTTTTTGTCAATCAGTCGTTTGGTCTATAAAATGTCAGACCATAGTGAAAAGTATCCACCATTATTTCCCAGAGGTGATGTCTTCAAGTTACTAAAGATTAAGCTGCAATGATATAAAACGTGTTTTATTACCAAAAAACGATGCACTGGTGGTTTGCAGATGACTGATTACACTGCGAGCTGCATATGCTAAATTCCTAAAATGAAAAATGTAATCGGAAGAAGAAGAATGAGTTGCCTTGAAATTAATTTTCATGGCAAAAAAAATAAAATAAAAACATTTCACCAATCATATACAGTAATGGACTTACCAGCCAATTTTATCTCATCGCTGCCAAAATGGTTTTCAAGGTAGAAAAAAACATTACCTGACACAAGCTGGCTGCCTGCCAAGCTTACAGGTGTGACTGACTCTCAGCCTCCAGCGTACCTGGTCTCTGCTTGGAGTAATGTTATTCTTCCGGCTGCAACACACATGATCACAAGCTGATTCATGTGCTTTTCCTCAGCCAGCTCAGATAAATACAAACCCCATGTTACATTTTGAAATGGCTGTGTTTTAAGACAGCAGGGCACTGTTGTTTTTAGCAGCTGTTACTAAAACAGGAATAAATAATGCATTTGTTAGGTATTACTTTCAGCTTCAGATTAACACACATTTGATTCTCTAGTGAGTATTTTCAGCAGCAGGACCAGCAGCGGGACTGAAACTGTAGTGCCAATGTTCATCATAATAAATGAGCGTTGATGTGTTGGTAATGGCTCTTGGACAACAATGGAGCTCCATGGCAAAGAGGAACGAGATGTAGCAGGCATTTGATAGTTGGATCAGCTCATTGTTGGTTTTAGTCTTTTCATGGGATTTTGTGACCATAAGAAAAATATCAGCCTTATCCTTTAATGCCGAGGCAAACATTCAGTTAAAGCCCTTCATAAGCCATTCTACATAAATCTACTTTGATCATGAGTAGACAAGACCATTACAGAAAAAAAGGAGTGAGAATATATGTGACTGGGAGCTTTCACTGTCGTGGTATAAATAGAACATGGCATTAACTTTTGACCAATCACTCACAGTGACAAATATGCTAATAAGATAAGCAGCCAATTTGATTTCCTCACTGCCAAAGAAGTTTCAAAGTAGATTTATTTACCGCAGATTGGCTACCTGCCAAAGCAGAAAGTACAGTAAAACATACAGACTTCCAACTGCATTTTATCAGTGTGATTTCCCCTAGTTCAACACACAGAAATGAGAGAACAAACTATTTATTGTTGTGAATTATTTTCTTTTATAGAGGTAACTGCAACAATGTGTTTTTATTTGTCATGTGCCGGCTATGTTTGAACCTTGATTCTCCGTCTCTCTGACCAGAGGTGAATTTCCCTATTAGGCAAATGTTTCAGGCCTCCACTAGTGAAGGATCCCCCAGTGTGTCCTAAAATGAAAATTAGACAAATAAAGGATATTGCAAATTGAGATTATGCCACAAAAGTCCACTGACAGGTAATAATGGACGATTCTAGCTCACTTTGCATCTGCCAGTGACAAAGAGGAGCAATGATCAATGAGAAAGATCTTCTAAACAAAAATGAAATGCATTTATTCTAGTGGGGCAGAAGAAAAAGAAGCAATAAAAGAGGCAAGAAGAAAAGAAGCATATTGCTGAACGCCCAAGTGTACCGTCTGTTTTTTCTCAACAGATGATTCTGCTTACAAAAGTGCTGTTAAAGATCAGTCCAGCACAAGTGCAGTGATGTTGGGGTAATGATGAAAATGATTACAATTGCGCCTATTTCCTTCAAGGTTGATGTAGACGGTGAAAAGTGTTCTCGCTCTTGAAGCTGGAATATTATTTCATATCATGTTATAAAAAACAACATAAAGCAAGGAAACAGCACTTTTTCAACAACAAGCAAGCAACAAGTCTGAGACCTAAAGGGAAGCATAACACTGTAAATGCCTACATCTATAACAGTCAGAGCTCATAAACTGTGTGTGTTTATGGTCTACAGTATAAAATTTGTTATGTGCAATATGTGTTGTGTAATTTTGAGTATACATACATTTAATTTCTAGCAAATTAAGATATACAGCATATAATGGCTTATTGAAAAGATGCATTACAAGTACCGGTAGGTCTGATTGTTAAGACAAGAGGGATCTCAGATCCCCAAACCTGAACGAAGGGTTTGTAGGATGGCCGAACTACATCTGAACCACATCTGATACCCACCCTTACCCCACAAAAGCTTGCAAACTTTACGGAGTGATCGGCCAGGTGTACAGAGACTTATGTCTTCAGATGTGGTCAGTTTTTCTAACTTAATTTCAGGCGTACCTGACCTTAATGCTTTATTATAATAATGTTTAATTACTTTGGTTCCAGATTTAAGGACTGTTTAAAACCTTCCTCCACTAGATAAATAAGGACAGTTAAGGATAAGAGGAGCAGAACCGCAGAATCAGAATGAATTATTGCACCGCAGAATTACAACCAGAAATGGTAACCATGACAGCAGCTGCCTGTTCACATGAGTCACGTTTTCTGTGTTGATCCTTGCCTTTCAATGTTTAACATATTAAACATGAAAATACATTTTACAATACAGACAAATAATAAATAATTAGCTTCAATTTGAGAGCCCCTCAAAATTTGATTTTGCCATCTTCGAGCTGTCCTAAACCCCCTGGATGATATCTCAGCGTACCGCAACCGTCAAGTCCACGCCTGGTCCTCACCATGTGATGAAGATAATTGTGTGTCAGGTTGTGACAGGAGACTTTCTACTCAATAGATGTTCAAACTAAACCTCTTAAAAAGGTTTGGTTTGTGTATTTGACAGGCTTCCTTTGCAGCCCAGATGTCAGGGGTGTGTTGTCTCAATTGGTGGTAACGTCTTCAAGGTCAGAACACAAAGACAGACAGTCTACAGTCCTTGAAAAGTTTGGTGTTGCTAAATGAACCACTTGGAATATTTCACTCCTCTGAATGCTGGTGAGTCAGAGCCAGTTTAATCACCCCAATCACAATTCTTCAGAGATTGCCACTGCCTCAATGAGCAGATATGGGGGCTTGTTAGATTGTAAAGCTTAATGAATAATCTTTCATCATTCAGCAGGAGTTGTTGTGTTCTTCACCGTTGTTTCTCTAACCTGGTGGCTGTTATCGAACTGTGCCTGCAGTCATCCAGAAAAGCCCACATATTGGTTATTTGAAGGGTGAGGAATGTAAATTATTACTGAAGAGTTAAATGGCGACATTCATTAGGAGTTAACTGAGGCCTCAGGCTGCCACATCAACCTGCATGAAATCCATTGGAACCTTTCCCGCCCGGTTGAAACTTCTCTTGGGCGTGTTTGATTTTTCAAAGGAGCGCAAAATCTGTCATCGATGTGTGTGTTCCTCTCAGCTAGTCGTACTTGGAAATGGGAGCAGTGTTGTTAAAAAGCACAAATATAAGCCAAATAAATATCCTACAGGGGTGGGAGGTTATTTAAAAAATTCTCAGTTTAAGTGTGGCTGTCATTATCCAAAGCACTGAAATAGACACTAGAACAGACAAACCCCCAGAGGATCAAAAATCCCTCTCCTGTCCCTACATAGCCTCTGATTTCAAGTGACGGTAACCAAGCAACCGACAGCAACATGATTATCATTCATGTGGTAAACCACTTACTTTAACAGAAAAACTATTTTCCTTGCTGCCCCGCCCCGCTCAGTATCCAAACATGAATGCTGAGGTCGGGCCGCGGAGGGCCTGTCAGTGGTTGTGGGAGAATAACGTCAACTACCATTTTCTGCAACTTTCTGCTTATACGCTGCTGATACGATATGTATTTTCTTGTATATATCAAACTGGGAGATGGATCTGTGTCTAACAGTCAACAGGAAAATGCTACATCTACGTTATACCTCAATGTTTTTGTGACACAAAATGTCACATGTGTTGATCCATTATTTGGACATTGATGCTTTGAACCTTTGACCTTCTCTAATTGTTTATTGTGTTTCTGCAATTACGTTGCGCCTTTTATTCTACTAACAAAGGGAATAATGAATGGTATAACAAACCTCACTGGGAATAAATTGTCCCTTTTCAAAACAATTTCTGGAAAAATGTTTTATATTCTGTATGACAGACTACATTGTCATGCAAATGCTAACTGTTCTCATAATATCTGTACTCGCTTTGTGCAAATTTGCTCACCTGTCCTTTTTAAAAATCATTGTGGAGGGTTTGCCTGTTTGAGTCTATTTAATTACAAATTGCGCACTTAACATTATTATTATTGCTGACCATTTTCTAGAGCAGATTGAAAGTTTATAGATTGATTTCCTTCCAGGCAGCAATTGTATTTCATTATGCAAGGAAAGTCATCTTGCAATGCAACTTTCCGGAGATCACCTTAATTTATTCATTGCTTGTCAAAACATTCTTTATTATGTGGTAAGCCTACAGCAGCTGCAATAGCACAGTCCATTTTTAAAACTTCAGCATGCAACTTACAACTTTCTTGCTTGAGACAAGAACCCTGTCACGGTGATCAGCACAGGGTCTTTTGTTGCCATGGTTGCGCTATCATCGTGAGGGACTGCAGCTGCAAGGACTGACTGTGTTTAAAACTTTTCCTGTTGATGCGTTCAAGGAAATAGAGGAAACTATTTGGGCAATGGGTTTGTCTGCAGACAGAGTTTCAGATCAGCTCTGAGCTGTGAGCTTTCCCTCCTGCAGCACAGCTCAGCCTTTCAAACTTTCAAACGTTAACAGTGTTATATACGAGTTTGGCATGAACTCATAGTATATGCACCATTGGATCTGGTACAAAAAAGTATCAGAGCCATATTTACAGCCAATTAACTCTTCACCTCTTTTAATGACCCACTGTTAACGCACATCAATCATGTCCCCTCTGTAGGAGTCAAGAGGTTTCCTGAGCTGCTGTTTGACCTTACAAAATGATTAGATGTTAGAGATATCAGCACTTAATACATGCACTACGTTGTCGCAGTTGCCACACACATTTATCTTCCCCTCACAATTAATTGTAATAACTTTGGTGATCCCTTAACCTTTCATCTGATGCCATCTTCAAGTAAAAATTTCAATTTGTCTGCAAAAATAATGACTTTCCCATCATCCTCAGCTGTACTTTGTGTTCAGAGCTAGGGCAATATGAGTGTGAGTAGCTGAACAGGAAACCTCCTAAAGTAAGTACATTTACACAAAAAAAAAACCCTTTAAGAGCAGAACGTCACAAAATCCTTGGCAACAGACATAAAATACAAACTTAAGAAGAGTAAAAACACAATAAAATAGAAATAAATGAACATTACACAAATGCAAGTCAAAACATGTGGGCTTTTGGTTTTTAAAAGTGTCCAGAGATTTAAATCCAAAGGGAGAGAGGTCCAAGGTTTAGGATCCACAACCTCAAAATACAAGCCGGTAATGACATTCATGATGTCCATTAGTTTTTGCTTTTTAGATTTGATTTTATGGCATATCTTATCAATACAGTCCTGTTTGGTATTCAAGTAAACGTTTTCAGATGTCAAACAGTCCTTGATGCGCTACTGAGGAGGACTTTGAAAATGGTTTCTGCTCACAAATGCAGCAGAGCTTGTATCTCACCATTTTCAGACTGCTTCAGAATATAGTATATGAGTATATGTTTGCCTTCCTGGGTCTCCAAGGTCCATTAAGACAGCTCAGTGTAAACGATAACATCAAGATGCACAGTAGCTATACTGAAATATTAAAGATAGATATAAATCTGATTGGTTTACCTCTGAGTGAAGGCCCTGAGACGGCTGGTTAAGTTGGAAGCGGCAACAGAGAGAGAATGAGAGAGTAAATAATAAATAGATAAGCATAAGGGTAGTCAGTCTTCCTGATTGATCTTATGCTAAACTTCATTACTACTGCCCATCAATTGATGAACATTTGATTTGAAGTTTTACGAGGGGCATTTTTATGCCTTTGTTTCAGAGTGATGACAGGAAATGAGGGAGAGAGATGCAACAAGGTCCCAGACTGGACCCGAACCACAGACGTTGTGGCTCATGGTCAGCCTGTTAATCCCTCGGCCATGGGTGCATCACTTTATAAACAATTATTGTACATATTCCTGATTCTTGGGTTTGGTGCACTTATTACCATAACAGTCCTAATCATCTGTCGCAACCAAATTTTCACTCTATTTAAAATCCATCTAGGGAAAATTGTTCTGCTTTTCTCTGCTAGGAAATGCTGTCCAAATTTGATTTCTGCCTCTTCCAGTTTGTTTCAGACAATCAACATTTGTAGCAGCATATTTTGAGATTCACGTTTTACATTTGCACAATATTTACAATTCCACAAGACCTTGCTTTCAAAACCACGATGCTGTGAAGTAAAACCATGAAGCATTTGTAAAGATCAGCCCGCTTAATCCTTCATAATGATGCACAGAAGGTCATGAACAAATATGGCTAATATAACTTATTTGCACAGTGTCAAGCTAATTCTACCCGACAACAGAATGACATTATTTGATACGATTCTGGCTTTGTGCCCTCAAGAGGGGACATTGGTGTTTCCTGCCAACATTACCTTCCCAAAACCCTCCCTCTTCTCTCCTTTACCCTCATTTCAGGGAGCTAATTGGCTCGTAAAGTTGACTCAAGTGCTGAAGCTCAAATAGAATTAGCCCCGTTCTGCCTCATTTGGCAGAAGCAGAATAATCCAGCCCCCAGTTGCCTCGCTGCCGGCAGCCAACTCTGTGGGCCGACCTTCCCTGGCTGTGTGTAAACACAGAGGTGGCAGGATTGCAGCCTCCTCCTCCTCCTCCTCCTCCTTCGATGGATGTTCAGTACACAACATGCCGAACTGCTCAGGTAACAGAGAAGCTGAACCAAAACAAACGTTTTTGTTTTCGCTCGTTTGTTGCGCATTAATGATTAATTTTATTTGTCATTGTATCTCCGATATGTCCAGAATTTAAAAAGGATATCTTGCCATAAAGCAGCAATTCACTGTGGTCGGTAATAATGTTCAAGCCATCAAGTCCCTTAAAAATCTGTCATTTGAGAATGTATAATCATGTCACATCACTTGAGCACTTGCATTTTCAAAGTGGATGTAAATCATTTGGAATTGAATGATTTGGTTGCAGCTTAAAAGGTTTTGAAGAAAGGGATGTATAGGGAACAATAATCTCTCACACAAAGCTTGAACTGCTGTCCATTTATTGTTCTTGACATTAAGCTGAGCATCCAAATCTGAGTGAAAACAGAATTGTTTTATATTTTAGTGGTTTGAAAAGAATTCAGATCCTTGACTCAAGTTAAAGTAGCAGTACTAAGATTGTAAGAAGTAAATGCAAAATGTTATTTAAGTGAAAGGACAGAGGTATTATCAGCAATATATATATATTTAATACTTTTAATACTTAAAAAGTGAAAAGTTAAAGTACTCATTATGCAGCAGAATGGCCTCTGTCAGTGTTATGTTGTCATACATATGTTATTGGATTATTCATGTGTGAATGTGAAAGTGGATAATGTTAACTTCTTTATGGATTGTTAAAAGTATAGTAGTGAATTGTTTTTTAATCTCATCATATGATTTGGAATGTAACCAACTACAGCTATAACATATAGTGGAGGAAATAATACAATATTTCCCTTTCAAACGCAGAGGAGAAGACGTATAAAGTAGTATGAAACGGAAAGTACAAGTACCTCAAGACTGTATTTAAATGAGGTACTTGAGTAAATCTACTTGGTTACATTCCACCACTGCTTAATTTAGAGTTGACAAAATCTAATTAATAGATTATAGATTATACAGTGCAATGTGTAATTTAATGGATTACCTGTAAACATGTTTTGCAGGAAAACAAAACTGTGTTTTTGGTAGCATAATAATTTTAGTAGCACAGAGGAGTTTCAGAGTGCTGCACCTTTTTTTACAACAGGCAGATGTGTGGTACAATGTCATAAAGTAGAATTAGATGTAAGCACATGTTTCTACTCAGTGAAGACAGTCATGCTTGTTGAGTCAGGCTCTGTGTCTGTTAGACTCCTGATCCTGCTGAATTTAGAGAACTTCTGTCTGAGGTTTTGCTATGTGCTCTTCTTTCCTGGAACTCACTTTAAAATCGTATTTCGGTTGATCTACTGTGCTGTATCGCATTTGCGTGTGATATTGCTGATTTCACTGCCATGTCCAACCGGTCGAGGCAGATGACCGCCCACCAAGAGCCTGGTTCTGCCTGAGGTTTCTGCCTGTTAAAAGGCAGTTTTTCCTTGCCACTGTCGCCTAGTGCTTGCTCATGGTGGAATTGT
>JAVQJF010009815.1:0-46329 GCA_036023855.1 Gadopsis marmoratus | reverse complement strand
TTTGGAATATGCTTTCATCCACAGTGATTTTTGGATTTTTCCCCCCCCATTTACATTTATTTGGAGCAATGGGGTTTTATGAAACCTCCCCCCCCCCCCCCGCGGTCAGGGGGAGCTGGGAGTCTGACCACCAACCAGCTCTCCCACTCTCAGGAGCAAAGGCGACAGTAGCGCGGCAATGTTTGTGCAAGTGCAAGAGCACTGAAGAGCTGATGAACATTGATACTGGGAAAACAAAAAGACAGTGGTGTATACCGACATGCGTCAACATGCTGTGATGTGTCAAGACTCCGCTGGTGTGTCGGCTTACATGGATAACAAGACGTGAGGGTGCTTTGACGAGCATCTTGCACCGCCAGTGTGTGTTGGCGTTCCCACGAGGAGGTCTGGGTGGACGGCTTGGCGTACAAAGTGTGGAGACTGCAATTTGTGTCGCATCTTCCGCCAACAGTCAACATCTCTGCTTTTCTATTCACTTTCTTTCCAAGAGTTACATAAGAAGGTCGATACCGCTGTCATGTCTGCACATTGTGCACGGAGCCGCGTATGCAGCCTTGCTTAGCATAAAGGCTGGAAGCAAGGAGTTTTGTCGGCAAACAACAAAGCAGTTTACCCACTGTGCCCAAAATTTAGCAATGTTTACCTATGACCTCAACCTTCCAAACCATAATCAACTACTTTTAGTTGCCTAGACTAGACCTTAGCTAGGAGTTAAGGATTGAGAATCTGCACATCTTTGCTGAACGGCGTAGGATTCGTAGCATGTTCAGACTGCATAAAAAGGTCTACACAATTTTGAATTCTTTACACTGGCTTGCCATCAAATTCAGAATCCAGTTCAGGATCCTTGTGGTCATGTTTAGAGCCTTGCACTGTCAGGAGCCTACCTACATTAAACAGCTACTGCAGCCCTGGATCACCTGCAGGTATCTGAGGTCCTCTGGTCAGGGTTTGCTGGTTGCTCCTCGCTCCACGCTCAAGACAAGAGCAGACTGTGCTTTTGAGGTTGGAGCTCCTGAACTTTGGAAATCTCTCCCATTGGATTTAAGATGTGTGGACAGTTTTACGAAGCAGCTCAAGGCCCATTTGTTTAGACTTGCTTTAATGTTGTGTCTTGTTTAATCTTATTTTTTTAAGGTACTTAGCTTGACGTCTTTTAATTGCTCTTTTGCATTTTATTGTGAAGCGCGGTGTGACGTCTGCTCCTCAAAGCGGCTATATAAATGAACTTACTTGCACAGCTTATCAGGTGTGGATGTAAACAACCCTCGGGGTAAAGCTCGGAATCAGCGCTTTAATCTCAAAGGGATTGTTTCATTTGAATTCCAACACCCAGGAGTGCAGAGCCAAAACAGAAACTCTCCTAATACCTTCGGACTGCGCTGTAGGTGGCTGCGCAAGCGACACACAGGCCGGCAGGCAGACAGACAGACAGGATTTAGAGTGTGACCAGGTGTCTGTTTCCGGCGTAGTCAACATCCACGTGCAGCCTGAGTGCGTGATCAAAGGCAGCTTTATAGAGACAGAGGCCCATTAAAATACCAACAACTACTGCAGCAGTCTGGGGGCAAGGACGCAGCCCAACACGCCCCGTTCTCACACACTAACATCATCGAGGAATTCTTTGCGTTGCACTAAGTTTTCCTCCTTCCCACCTACCTCTCCTCCCCCTCCTCTTCTGTCTTACTGTGTTTTCTGTCTCTCTCTCTCCTCCTCTCCCTCCTCTCCCCCTCACGGTGCCATCGTCTGAGTCTGCGGCCAGCTTCTATTTTAGCCCTGACCCAGTGGACGAGACTTAACATTGTGTTCCTATGCTCTGGTTAATGATGATTGAGTCCTGTATGTGGCTGCTGTGTGTGCGTGTGTGTGTGTGTGCGTGCGTGTGCGTGTGTGTGTGTGTGTGTGTGCGTGTGTGTGTGTGTGTGTGTGTGTGTGGGAGGGCTGAAAAGCCAAAGGAGCAACGGAGAAAGGAGAGGAAGAGCAAAATGTGCATGTGTGCATTCCCCTGTTGCTTGGCTACCTTTGAATTTCCGTTCAGTCTCTCTTTCATCTGTGCATCTCAAGCAATCCTTTCTTTACTACTTCAATCTACAAACACACACACACACACACGCACACACACTGAAGACAGCCAAATGTCCGC
Source organism: Gadopsis marmoratus (assembly GCA_036023855.1). Lineage (NCBI taxonomy): Eukaryota > Metazoa > Chordata > Actinopteri > Centrarchiformes > Percichthyidae > Gadopsis > Gadopsis marmoratus. The sequence continues at coordinate 44,186 of JAVQJF010009815.1, read as the reverse complement.
TACAACTACCTAAAATTGAAGGTTTTCAATTCTACAGCGGAGGAAAATGAATAACCTTACTAGAGACTTTTCAAACCATGCAGCATATTCCATTTCTCCTTTGTGTGTTTGTTTATTCACACGGCTAAATGTCCAGCGTCTGTTTGTTGCTAGCAGCTAGCTGTTTACTTCTCTTGAAACTACGCTAAGCAGCTAACCGAACCAGCTCTGGCACTGGCCCTTGCGTGGGCCACACGGCCGTCGCTATAAAAGCACATTTTACGTTCATAATGCTACCTTTATGGGGTGTGTATGCATGTGTGTGTGTGTGTGTATGCATGTGTGTGTGTGTGTGTTGTGTGCATGAATGCATCCTCTTGTGATGCAGGTCTTTATAGCTAATAGCAGCGCCACTGGGCTTCACGGACATTAAAAAGAGCCTAGTCTGACCACAGGATAAACACAAGCTCATAAAATGCAATGTGTGTGTGTGCGTGTGTAGGTAGGGGCGCATATATGTATTTGTGTAAAAGAGTGCAAGTGCATTGGGAGCAGCTGCAAGATATTGCTTTTTTATAAAAATAGTTCAATGAGTGAATTCAACTCCTGGATAATTTGTGTTTGTTTTAGTAGAATGGAGCCACACAAACTATAAAATAGGAGCCCCCATCCATCCTTTGTCTATAACCGCTTATCCTTAATAGGGTTGCGGGGTGGGGGGGGTGCTACATTAGGTACACCTTTGGACAGGTTGCCAGTCAATCACAGGGCTGACACATAAAGACAGACAACCAATCACAGTCACACTCACAGTCACACATATAGGCTAACGGCTAACCTGCGTGTTTTTGGGCTGTGGGGGGAAGTCGGACGACCCGGAGAAAATCCACATAGGCACGGGGAGAACATGCAAACTCCTCGCAGAAGGTTGGCTCGAACCCTTTTCTGTGAGGCGACAGTGATTTGTTACACCATGTTAAATGGAACACCTTTGCGCTGCTCAACTGTGGGTCATGTGGGACACTTTAGAGACTACAGGGCCACATACAGTAGAGTCCAATATACTGTATTTCAGATAACGTCAAACTTTTTATATTACACTGCATGTCTGCACACACAGACATGTTTGCATGTGTTTGTCATCACTCGGGTGGCATTGTCAGATTACAAAAAGAAAATATAAATCAATACTGCAAATGTTGATTAGCTGAAGCCCTAAATGTGTCGTGATGGGGCATCAACCCTTAATACCTTTTTTGAACATACACTCAAATAAAGTATTGAACAGTATCAAAAGTTGACACTGAATGCTCAGCCAGTTTCCTGGTATCTTATTCTTTGGTAAGATATTCCTTGCACAGTTAAAATATTATGCACCAATGCCGAATGAAAACAGGGGTTTAGTAGAAACATGGTTACATTCTCAAACTAAGGTATTGACAAAGTCTATTTTTGTTTTCAGCACCAAAACTCAGGAGCCGTGTTTGCGCTGGCAATTGAAAAATATTACTCTGCCCTACATATTATGCAACAGCCATGGCAAAAAAAAAAAATCCATAACAATCCATAACCCCTCAGTGAGAAGGAAGGCGATGTGGATTAGAAATGCAGGGAGGGAGCAGAACGAGGGAGAGAGACAGAGTGAAAATAGCTGTCTGGGTCCCCGAAGGTTGGCCAGTTATTATAAAGCCATTGTGGTCGGTGTGTACGTTTCCACAGATCCTTCTGAGTCACGCTCAATAAGTCAGCCCTTATGGGCCTGGCACTGTCAGGACCCAGTGAGGGAGGAGGGATAAGGGTACGCAGGCACCTGGCTCGCATCCTTAACCCACTGCCTCTTCCTCCTCCTCCTCTTCCTTTCAACGCACACACACTAAAATCTGAAAGAGTACACAGAGAGACGGAGACACTGCCGTCCCATTCACAGCCCTCTGCGGGGTGATTCCTGGCCAAACAAGGAAGGAAAAGCCAGGTGGGCGGAAGGGCAGGATGGACAGAATGATGGAGCAGGCAGGCAGAACAAAAGTCGGGTGGATGACTGTAGGCAGGGCACAATGGGGCTAATGAATGGGTGGGTGAAATGATGAATAAGAGAGAGAGAGGGCCTGAAAGTAACAGTGAGAGAGAGAGGAAAAGTGAGAGTGAGTTTGAGAGTTTGAGGGGTGTAGTAATGAGTGGGTCAGTGTTGGGCATGCATGGCCTGACCTGGGATACTGGGCCAATTCATGTAACTGCAGCTAAAAATAGGTTTCTCTGTAGCCGAGGCGGGGCTAACAGCACTCAAACGTCTCCTGCAGTGCTGAGGCAATGACATATACAATGAAAACCACACACATACATGCTTGTGACTGTTTTTTTTCTCCTCGTGACAGTTGACCCGTCTTACAATATTCTACCCTGAAATAGAATACTCTATAAAAGTGGCTGTTCCAGGTTGGTACGTTTGTCCTTGATGGACTTCCCAAAGCTACTGACCAGGTGTTTCAGGTGAGAAAGCACATGCAGTTTAACAGCAATAAACGCTTCTTCCATCAGTACCTGAGCCTGTGTCCGCTTCTCCACGATCCATCCGTTTGCTCAGTACGCCCCCCCCCCCCAAAATGTTGGGGGCTGAATGGCTGAATAAAAGGCTTGCGCAGTTAGCAGCGTCACCACCTGAGCCAGCATCCGGTAGCCACCAAGTGCCAAACAGTGCTGAATAGTATGTGGAGTTTACAGTGACGGAGCAGTGGTGGCAGAAGTCTCGTCGGGATTTCAACATTGGAATCCATTGTGACCGACGTGAATCTAATCTGACCACAGTTTCTGTTCTTTATTAGCCCTTTTTCTGCGTTTCGACCAGATGAACCTGTTTCCAGTCTTTGTCCCTGCCTGCTTTAAAGGCCTTGCTCCGATAGAGTTAGTACTTTCTGGCGGCCTTGCAACGATTGGCGTAGAGTCTGCAGTACTTTTATATTAAAACTGATTCAACTTCTTGCCTTTCCACCACTGCACGTCTGCTTAACAGAAACATAATCATTTACATCTCAAACCCGTCACTGCGTTTTAATCTGCGATCGGCCAGCTTTGGCTAATCTTTGTGGTTCTTCAGAAGTGGTTTAAACCTAAACACATATGTAGAAAGTCTCCTTTTCCACTACAGCATGTCTCCAGAATGGCTCTGTGCTGTTGTTTCTCTCTGTGTGTGTGTGTGTGTGTGTGTGTGTGTGTAAACCCTTATCGTTATTGGTCAAATTAGCCTAATCCTCACTGCCCATTAGCTGCGGTGAAAACAAACAATAATGCACATAAGGGACTTTATGTGTAATTCCTATTATAGCTCCTGTTGATCCTTCATTCCTGGCACGACTATGTTAGTTCCCAATTTAATTCCTGGTTTTATTTGGTGGAAAAAGGTCTCTATGAAAGACGAAACTACCAGCTTTTATCAGCCACCTTTCAACAGTTTGTGAGAATTTGACACTGAGACAACTTGTGTATCATGTGTATGGTTATGCCCCTTTATCCTCTGCTCAGTCCTTCACCCCCCCACTCCCCCCCTCCCCCGTACTCCCTTCTTTTCACAGTATTGTCACCCTAGACGGTTCACACGGTCTCCTCTTCGCTGTGCTTCCGGTCATAAATCTCTGCAACACACCGTGAAGGCACATCCCCTCGGATGGCTTTAACACAACACCCTGCACCCCACCGGCCCTCTGAGAAAACGGCGACAAGGGCTGGCACACTGTTGCACACACACACACACACACACACACACACACTTAGTCCAGCACTGACACTTTCTTGGTAGATATTTGTTGATGAAATCCAGGAAAAGATCAAGGAAGAGTCTGATTTTAATAAAAGTAACAATGAAACCGCACTTTGGAGACTTTGGGGAAAGAGTGAGGTAAGAATCTGATGGGATGATTTTATCCTCTGTGTGTGTGTGTGTGTGTGTGTGTTATGGCTCAAGTTGGTCTCTGACTCATAGTGCTTGTGGGGGGGTTTTCAGTGACTCATGTGTTTCTCAGAATGGTCTCTAGTTCCGAGGAATCCCTCCGATAAGGCTCCCAACCTCAGGAAATTGGATGGTTTCTCAGCAAAGCCCCATCAGCCCTCCCATCCGTCCGCCACCTTCCCCGCCTCGCCCCTCCGCACGTCACCCGCCAAACTACTCCATCGAGTTTCAGCGTCCCTGTTTTCCTCGTCTTACAAGCGAGCAGGCCATGGGTGGCCCGAGTCTACTGTACCACGGACAAGAAAAACTAAACCAGTGACAGCCTGTTTGTTTTGTTTTTTTACCTCGCCAACAGCACCCCACACCTACACACCCTCACCAAAACTACCGCCGTCAAACAAGCGGCACACATACACTCCCCTACCGCCACATCTACCATGCCACACACACTCCCAGACCACATTCTTACATCCCTACCCCCCACACTCTCCCACACCACACACCCACAAACACACCTGACCAACTTCATTTCCTGCGAGGCATGAGTCAGACGGCTGCAGTGCATTTACCGGAGTAATACATGGTTATTAGCCATTCTGATAATATAGTGTTGATGTGGCTGTCAAGGCAACCTGAGCTGCAAAGAAAAAGGGGGATTGTGCATGTGTGGGTGGGTGGGATGAGTCGGTGAGGATTCTTTGGAAGTGTTCAGGCATGTGGTGGGTCTATTTGTATGTCCGCAGGTGTGCGTGTGTGTGTGTTTAAGTGAATGTGTGTGCGAGGAAAAGAGGAGATGAAACAGCAGGGAGAGCCATTCACCTGTTTTTTCTTGTAGAAGCCCTTTCTGTCACAGTTGGGTATGTGGAAGCCTCTCGGGTTGAGCACGTTGCTGATTTTAAGATTGCTCAGGATGCTCTCCATCTGCCGCCGACACGGCCCCTGGCAACATGGCAAGCACACCCCAATATTACACACTCATCCTTGAAGAATCACATACATGAAGAGCGCTCATATGCATAAGCTCAACGTCAAAGCCTATAAAGGTTAACCTCCTGAACCCTCAGTGTTGCATTAACTTTTGAAGTAGTAGTAGTCTGCGTGTTAAAATGAGATATGCTAAAACCATGGCTGCAACATAATAACAAAATTAAATAATCTTAATGTCTTGTACAACTTTTTTTATGCAAAAGTCCCCAAACGTCTGTCTGGTATCTACTGGATTTTAACTCTTTAACTTTAACTTAGGTCCAGGTTGAAGAGGTTAAGTCCGAAATTAGATGTCAGCTTACTGGACAAAGTGGTACCTTCTCTTGCAAAATGTTTGATAGCATATAATCAAATTTATGTTGTTTAAATGATAGTTGATAACATTAAAAGGTACCCTGTGGAGTGTTTGGCCACAAATTGCTATTGTAGATGAGAGGTTTGATGAGAGGTTCCCCACACTGTTTGCATCTTGTGATTTTCCTGCGTGTGAGTACCACCTACCCAGGTAGACAGCGATATGCATTTTTGCCAACTGCATAGGCCATCCATGCACTATAGAGAGTAGTGTATAGTCTTTAGGGATTCATACCAACAAATTACCTGATTTCACTAATGCACAAAATATTCAGTTCTTTCCCCTTATTCCGAGATAGACAATATTCCTACTAAGCCGTTTACATGGCTGATGAAAATGCTCCACTAATATTCATGTTTACATGCAGCCTTGTTGGGCCGTGTGAACTCAGACGCCCTCTTTCATTTGTGCAAACCACCACCCTGAAAAGGTCGGCGTTGCGATATTTACAAATATATACAAAAACCTGTTGATTTCCAAGTCTTTCATGATGTGGGCTTTGCCTTTGTGCATGCATCTCTACCCCTGCAGCCCTGCAAACTGTTGGCTAGTTGGCTGGTTTACAACACACAGAGCTGAGTGTAAACAGGAGAGAGGCCGTGTGTCACAAACTGAGACGCAGATTCTGGATGCGCTGTGTACATGTTGTGACATCGTCGGAGGCCGAGCCGACCAGAGGGACACGCCGGGGACTACAAACCAGCATGGAGACTACAAAACCCACGGGCCGCTGGACAGCCAGAGGAACAGGCGCTGCCCAGCTGGACCTGGTTACCTGATTGCCAAGGAACATGCTGGTGACAGATAAAAGGAGAAGAGGAGCAAGAAACAGGAAGAAGACGTGTGGCGGACTGTGGCCCAAAGCGAGTGATAAACAAGAAGAGAGAAAGAAGAGACGGTTAAAGATTCTGAATGTGTGATATTGTGTCGGACAGACACCCCGATGTCTGTGTGTTGTAACTAGTTTAATAGTTGAAATATACTGATCGTGACGTTTAAACCAACGCACCCACACCTACCGAATGCCTACGCAAGGTCCACGCCTTTCACAATGTCACAATGTCCAAAGAACGCGCCTAAAACCCAAATAATATCAACAATACAACGTAGGCAGAGCTATCTAGTCAGCTAGGAAAAACTAGCGTGCGTTTGGTTCGTGACATTCAAAAAATGTGGTTGGCGGCGTACACAAAAGCATTTTTTATAGAAAGCAGATTATTAATTTTACTTTATTTGTTTGTAAGGGACCATAGACAATATTAAACAGAAATGTTACTATTTGATGTATTGTACCACAGTTAGCTTAAAGCTCATTTTCATCTACTGTCTTTATAAACCTCTGCTGTTACTGTTTTTCCTCCAAATAGCAACGCCACAGCATTTTTAACAGAAAACGTATTGCCTCTGGGTGTGACTTACATACTCAGTCTCCCTCTTGTTCTCTAGGGAGAAGTTGTGCATGTCCATATTGGCTCCTCCTGACACTGATTCCACCTTGTAACTATGAGTCTTCTTGTTCTGGTCCTTCTGGATCAGAATGTTAGTTTGCAGCGGAGGCCTGGTGTCCATCGACCCACGACTGTGCCCGCCCTTCACTGTCACCACACCAGGCAGCACCGGCATCTTTGCGGTCACGTTGGCGCAGCCCTCTTCTACCTGACTTCCGGCGTTCTCTGTATGGGTAAAGGTAAGTCATCAGGTATCAAACGTTTCATACTTTTTGAATGACGCTGACGTTCGAGGCTAAGAGGAAAGAAACATGATGAAATGTGTTCCTCCACTACTTATAGGCGTGAAAACGTGTTACATAGGCTACTGTTTAAAACCCACTTATAGATTTGTGAAAACGTCATGTTGTTTATCAAAACAGAAAAGGGCGAATTTCACCACTTTTTCTGCTTTGAGACTATTGTATGTATGGTGGTTTTAAAGTTAGATCTGGTCTTATGTGGCCTTGATGCAGGACATATGTAAATTCCCCCCTTAAAATAAAGCCAAATCCTGAAATGGGTTTTAAACAGCCTTAAAACTTTTATTCTGACATCTTACGATGATATCTCACTCTTCACTGTGAATCAGAGAAGCTAACTTCAACTTCACAGAGTTGTTTTAGTTTACTGGACTGATAAAACAGGGTGATGAATGCCTGCTTCTCGTAATCCAACAGTGAATGCTTGACTGACTGAGAGAGGCCTGTTTAAGAGAGACAAAATAAAGTTAGTTCATAGCCTTGTGGGCTGTTTGGAGCCAGAGATGAAGCCAAGTAATAAACAGAAACATGACGATTTCATATCCACAAATTTCCACAGCACGCAGACCGAGAGATAGAGCCACAGAGAGGAACTGAGTGTAAACAAGACTTTTTAAGGTCGCCGTGAAAAGAAGAAAATGTTGTGTATGTGTTTATGTGTAGGCTGGGGAATAGGGGGATTGGGGCAGTAAGAGGTAAAGTGGGAGATGAGGGAGCAGATATATTAATAGCCCGTGGTGCTGGCAAAGATTCCTGTCAAATCGTTAAAGACAGAGTGGGGACCATCTGACCGAGAGCAAGAGAGGAGGGGGCTCCAAGCGCTCCTCCCTAATATAGGAGAGGACCAAACTGCCCGCCATGTGCCACCTGGTCGGCCACACCACCACGAGACCGCAGTCGGTGGAGCTAACTGAGCTCGGAGACGTCCCGAAGAGGCAGCGGGACGATGGGAACACACATGCAGCAGCTCACACACACACACACACACACACACACACCCAAACACAGTTTTAAACCGTTAACTCAAAGCAGATTTTGTGTTCGAGGGCTGCGGTGAGGGCGGCGGACGGGCATGTAGGGGTGTAGCTCGTGTGGGCGGGCAGGCTGGCAGCCCACCCTTTCTCCGTGACCACCTGATCAATTAGTGACGTGGTGGGACTCCGCAGTCTCCCCGGCTCTCCAGAACTCAGAATAACAACACGGATGTCAACAACAAGCCAAAAACAAACAAACACGCACCCTGAGGTCTTTTATTGTCAAGCGTGAGACACTCATGGGTCACAGACACAATTTGCGTTCCCCAAAGAAATTTGTCCTCTGCATTTGACCCACGCCAGCCGTCCTTCCTCCTGAGGACAGCCTGGAGCAGTGGTCAGCCTCGATATGGCAACCGGGGACCAAGTCCAAGTGCCCATGCCCAGTCTTGGTCAGGGACAGGGCAGGAGAGCCGTCCGTTCTTCTTCCACGTTTTTCCTATGGGGTTACATATTTTTAAGGAGGAAAGCCCTAGTGAGCATGGGGAGAACATGCAAACTCCACACAGAAAAACCTGGCCCCAGGGGAATCGAACTTGCTGTGAGGCAGCAGTGCAGAGCACAGAGCCACAATGCTGCAAGACACAACTGGATCAAGGCAGCGTCTGGAGGCAACAGATGCTCCTTGGCCAGACGCAGTCTTTTCTGAAAAAAAGCCCATAAATGTCCAAAACCAAGCCCAAAGATTTTGGGGCCTTTTTAAGATTCCTGCGAGCATTAATTTTTATTGTCAATATAAACTTTTATATAACCTTTCTAGGAAGTCTGGGGCGTTTTAGATAAACACATTACGCAATTTGTTTGTATAATGGCACAGGGGTAAACAGCACAAACTGTGGTGAGGAGAGCTTGTTAATGTCTGGGAGGAGAGGCTGCTCTGGAGCTGGGGACTGATGGCGGTGGAAACCACTGTGCTGCACTTGCACACTCTCACCAACAGGGACGCTTGGGATCATTTTCCACCTCTTCTTCTTCAGTAGTGGAGATGCTGTACATAAGCGTGCATTGATACCCGTCTCGCTGCTGTTATTTATTGTTGTTCTTCAGAAGTGCTATGAGGCGGATCTCTGCGCTCCCACGCTGGGAACAATCTTAGTTTTGTCTCAAATGAGTGGCTGCAAATAGTGATAACCAGATTTAAAGTGGCACGGAAAGTGACGGGAAGTGAAAAGGTGTGTGTGTGTGTGTGTGTGTGTGTGTGTGTGTGTGTGTATGTGTGCATGCTGGTGGATGCATGAGAATGTGTGTGAGCGTGTTTGTGTATGACAATGTGACTGCTGAGTGCTTGCACACCACACATTACTGAGGCCAAACCAAATGACCAGAAAGAAGACAACACACACACACACACACACACACACACACACACACAGAGGCTCCTGGAGGCCTGACGTCACCAGTGCCTAAACACACAACAGTGTGTATTCACATGGAGGTGGCATGTGTGCCGTTTCACCAGTGTGAGCAGCAGAAGGTCTCTCAATATTTGCAGAGATACTCGCATGCAATGAGGAAATATGCTTTTTGGGCTCATTGATAATGACTTGTGAGTGTCTACATGAGTGTGTGTGTGTGTGTGTGTGTGTGTGTGTGTTGCTTATAGGGAACCCAGATAGATGACCCCCCACCACCACCACACTCACACACACACCCACCCGAGATGCTTTGGCCCACATCCTGGACCAGGAAGGCAGCACATATTTTCATGCTGTTTACAAAAGTCCATGAGCTTTACTTGAAGGAAAATAAGGACATTACGGAAGACAAGGACATGGTCTGCGCTCGGCCTCAGCTGAACACTGTATACTTACAGTATGTATGTGGCATCATTCCTTAACTATTGGTTTCAGGGAGCCAGGCTGCGTGTGCGTGTGCGCGCCAGCGTGTGTAAGGGAGACGCAGCAGTGTTGGTTTGTTGCAGAACAAACAATCTGCAAACCCCAAAGCGACAATCTTTTCATTTCTTTTTGCATTTCACGCACGACGCTCCAGAGCATGTGCGCAGGGGGGGGGGAGCAGCGCGGACCTCCAGCCCCCGGAGCCGGTGTCATCCACTCCACAGGTTTGTTTACTAACCACCGTGCACCGCCCAGCCTCCACCTCTGGACGCTGCGGGCTGCAGAACACATCCTGCCCACGTCTCTTTGTGCCTTAATCTCCAGTAGATCCAGTCTGAGCATCTTCACGTCACCCACTGACAACACAACGCACTTCAGCGGTGCTTCCATGAGCAGGAACTCCCCGGGAACACCTCGGGGGGGGGGGGGCTGTCAAAGCCACCAAATCACAACACACACACACACACAATAAAAACACCCGTGAACGGCGCAAACAGAAACGCCGCCTCTCACCTTGCTTCTGCGCCGGTGTGAGGACGCCGTTGAGCCTTGTGGCCGCGGCGCCGGAGCAGACTCCCCGGCCCTCCAGCAGGGCTTGCAGCGGCCGGCTCTCCCCCGGCCGGTGCTGGCAGGTCAAGCCGGAGCCGCAGCGCCCCGTGTACACTCCACACGCCCGTCCCTCGCCGAGGGCGCACGTCATGCAGCAGCCGCAGCCGGGCTCCCTCACCCGCTCCGCGCAGTCCTTCGGCAGCGGCTTGCACAGCAGGAGCGCCCCGGCGTCGCACGGCTCGCATCGGACCACCGGCCCCACGGTGCCGGCGAGCCGGGCGAACGCAGCCAGCGCGGCGGCGAGACAGAGCACACAGAGAGCGGGCATTCTGCCGATTAAGCTGGTCACAAACGGACAGTGTGTGAGTTGTCGCGCAGGCTCAGGGGGACTCTCTGTGACACAGCGAGCCGGCTGGCCTTCTCCATCTGTATTTTCTTTTACGCGAACTTGTCGTTTTATACAGGCGACAAAAAAAAAAAAAAAAAAAAAAAGGGGGCAGCAAGTCACACCCTCCTCCGTATGAATAATGTAAACTGAGAGCCACGATGTGAGGGGGTCCGAGGACAGAGCAGCCCAGACAGCCAGCGCTTTTAATCCCATATAATAACTTACTGGGTCACTGTTTTCGTGCTCTGCCTGTTCTGGAAACAGCAGCAGCAGCAACAACAACAACAACAACAAAAGAAAGAGAAGAGGTGTTTCTTTGCATCTGGAAATGTGGCTTCTTGTCAAAAAGACAGTCTCTTCACTTTCAGTAGCACAAATGCATGTTTTCATGCTACAGATGACGTGCACATCTGGATTTACACCAGCAACAGGAATGAGCTGCGCCAGGGAGGGTGTCTTCCGTGTTGACTTGTTCCCAAACCTCCAGAGGTTTCCACACCACTGGCCACATCCCCTGCTGGAATCAATGGTATGTGAGAGAATGCCATTGGTGGTACCCCCCACATGCAATACTGATAAAACATTCCTCTGGGCAAATGTGTAGGTGGCCTCCATATTGACACACTAAAACAATAATTGCTCTGCATATAACCTCAGTGTGTGTGTGTGTGTGTGTGACCACATGGTCAGTGCAGCCGAAGATGTGTTGCTGGGCTGTCCTGCGTTTGCAGAGGCCGCCATGTCAGTCAGAAAAGCGCACGCATGCACACCAGACTGCACCCTGGCCCTTTTGCCCAAATCGCCTCAGAAGCGGTGCTCACCTTTCACTGACCTGGCACTTCGCACTGCCCACCTCACCCCCTCACCCCCCTCACATGAGCCCTACCAGCAAGCAAGCAGCATCTAGACCCCCTGCACCTTCCCTGCTGTATCCCCCCCCCCCCCCAGGATTTCAAATTATTAGTAAGAAAATGTTCAGATTCTGCAGGCTCATCACTGCCCCCCCTGTCCGGCATATCCTCCTGTTATGCAATAACAAACGCGAGAGGGGGGTGCACACTGAGAAAATAAAGCAATCAGTATCGGCCATTGTGTGATTTCCACCCCAGAAGCAGAAAATGTGTTGAGACGGCATTATGAAAAACAAGCAGAGGTGTAAGGAAACACCCCCGGAGTAGCAAGAAAACGTCTCCGGCTAAGATTAGCTTTCTTATTACTTGACTTTCTTATTTCTCTTTCTGCATTTTTTCATGTCTGAAATATTCAGCTTCTGACCTTTGGCTTGTTTATTGTCTGCCCAGGCTTTGAGTTGCCCTTACCGTTTAAACTAATTCAGCAAAAAAGAGACTTTTGGGAAACTGTGCCCCCTTTGTGTGAATACAGCAAAGCTGACAGGGCTCATCCGTACGTGCTGTTATTGTTTCCGTGGCTGAAGAGCGCTGCTAAATCGGCCTGCAGACAATATATAAACAGACATTCTCACGTTTTTTGACACTTTTTTTTGCTTGATCAGATGTGGTGCTATGCAGAAGAGACAGCATGCGGTAAAGGTCAACCAATCAGGACATAACGCAGCCACCGCCTCGTCCTGCACACCCACTGGCATCCTCCAGACTTCAAGATTTATAGAGTTGGCTTGGACTTGCTCTATATTAACAAGTGCTATGAGATAACTTTGTTATGATATAGCGCTATATAAATAAAATTGAATTGAATTGAGGATTCAAGAGTCAGAATTTGCCTCGGGACAGTTTGTGCACAATAAACAAAAGATATAAAGCAAACAAACAGCTGCACAGACCTGCAGTTGAACCACATGTACAACTCGTCTGTGTTGCAGTCTCAGCGAGCTGCAATAAGAGATACTATTTGTCTTACGCAACCATCTCGTCTTCATCTTGCTTGTGTAACTTTGTCTTTCACCCTCTCTGTCTCCTCCGCCTCCCGCTAATAATCCCTCCGTCGTTGCAGAGTCCCTGTCTCCGTCAACATTCCTCCGCTGTACATTCCCACAATGCAGCACACGTCAGGCCGTAAATCACTAATTGGGAACCCAGAGTCGACGCCGGCCCTCAGTAACACTGGCACAATGCACTTTATAATTTGAGGTTCTGTGAGAACGAAATGATCTGCACAGATTTGTTTGTTTCCTTCCTCTGCATGAGATTTCCTTAAAGTCAGCACGCGCTGCACTCACTGTCCACCTTATGACCTGCATATCACTTTGTACACAAAGCAGATGCTTTACATGCTGCGCACCGTTATTAAGTGTTTTGTCACTTGGACGACTTTCACGTTCATCACAATGTGCAACAGTTGGTCCACAGTGAGTTTTAAAAGTGGATCTTGTTTTCAGAGTAACGTTATTAACTCTGTGTGAGGGTGGAAATTCTTAGTCGGTTAATCTATGAGTCAGCTGATGATTTGATCATTCATTTCTTTCTTTTCTTTCTTTCAGGCTCTGGGAATTGTTTCTCACTCGTCTGACATGCTATATAGATTAAGCAGCTATCCCAGTTTATCACAATTTAGATCTTATTTTTGTAGTTTTGTCCATCAGTGACCAAGTGAGCTGAGACTCCTGCTGGTGAACACTGTGACACGGGGTTGTAATCCGAAGAAGAAAGACAGTAAATTCGACACTAAATTAAGATTTTTTATTTCTTTATTTGTCAGATTACTGTTTCAGAGGTCAAGAATGACTTTTCACGCGCATCATTTCTTCCAGTTGTGATAAGTAGCTGTTAAAGTGATGTCAGGACATGGCGATGTCATTATGAGGAAGTGCGATGGCGCAACAAACACGAGCAGGCAGACAAGGTGAGTAGTTTATCCAGATTCTCTAAATCACTTCATCTGGACGTAAAACTGAAAGTGAGCACATCCAAAACGTCAAAATAAACCCTCACTGTCCAGGAAAATTGCGTGCACGACTACGGTACTAGTAGTCAAAGTTGACGCAGGAGCTCTGTGACCTTTGATGGATGTTTATAATGGACAATTTGGGCAATACCTGCAGCTGCAGGTATCTTCCAAATGAATTTTAATAACCGGACGTTTTGGTTACAACCTGACTAATCGTCTGACTGCTCGTGTTTCTTGACCCGTCTTCTGAGCGACGTCGACGTCTTCCCAGATCTCAGTGGTTACTCTTGTGAGCACTATATGGGCTGTCACGCTTTGTTCGGAATATCTGATCTGCCTGAAGTCAAAGCTCTCTGCATGCCATGCTCAAATTGCAATTAGAAAGCAATAAGCAGCAATATGCCTCATAGAAATGAACGGGGAGCGAATACGTCCGAGTACAGTGTTATCTGATTGAAATGATGGCCAAAGCTATAAAAAGCAAGATGCAAGTTGTATTAAACCAAACCAATAATGAAAACGATACTCCAAAAGATGTGATCTGGCCGTGTATAACTTTGCGAGGGGAACTTAAATGACAGAGGAAAGCAGAGCAAATGTTGCTTTTCCCTTTACGCTCTTCATCGAGGTTTTTAAAATCAGTGTGCTGCTTCCTCACATGCTTCCTTTTAAAAATATGTTCTTACGGAGATTCAGCACATTCCTAAGGGGCTCAGAGATATGAAATTAATCAAGCATTCCTTTAAGCGGCCAAAACGACAGCCTTTCCTATCAACAGCATCTATTTCAACTTGGTAAACACCCACAAAACACGAAGACACTCGGCTCCGTGTCGCACGGCTCTTGTTTTATTGCAATGCTCGGCCAACACAGCCACTTTCAATCTTGTTCTATGTTTTTTCTTTCTCTTCTCACAGTTGGGTTGCTTTCCTATCACGAGAATGATCAAAATGTAATTTTGTTGACTGATGTTGACTCTGGCTTACTAGGGGTGGGGAGGTGGGGGAGGCATAAATAATGTGTAGTGCCAGCTCCGTGTTGAGGAAAATCATTTGGTGCTCCTTAACTCAGCCGGGGTACTGACAGCGAGGACAGGCCTCGTCCGTCATGGGGGAACATGAAGATTGGCTGTTCATTGGGGTTCATTTCTGCAGGCTGATAATTGCATCTGGGATGTTTTGGGACCTTTAAACGACAAGACTGTACAGCATGTAATTGTAAGCGAATTACTATAATGGATGTTGGAAATCTGCGAGCTCCATCCAAATCAGAAACTGAGATCCAGCATTACCACCAAACGCGTTTAACTGTTTTGTTTTACTTTAGTAAAGCGAAGAAGATGGGATATAACCGCACATAGGATGCCAACTTGGGTGGTAAACATCTGCCTTTGTTAAGCGCCATCCTCAGACCCTATTCATTTGTTTCGAGGTTTAGGGCTGACAGTTGAATAGTTTTTCCAGGAAGTTCAAAGCGTATTGTCGTTGTTGTTAACTGTATCTGAAATACTTCCCTTCAAGCGCAGAACACACTGCTGTGTGACACACGTCGAGTGCCAACTGTGGGGTTGTACAGAGAAAATAATAGGGGCGGCTGTTTTGACATGGTGGTGTGTTTTGGCCTTTCGGTTTCCTGTGAATAAGAAGCAGATAAATAACTGTGTCAATACAGTCCTGTTTAGTTTTTGTGAGTTTTCCAACTTGGATAATCCTGCAAGTTTCCACACTCTCCACAACCCCCCCCCCTCACACTGACCTGGGTATGTACTTTCTTGGAAAGCACAGGACTGACTTTTGAGTAAATGTTCCAGAAATGATAAGTGTTCTCATTATAACATTTGACACTCGTATAGCACACGTTGTCACCCCTTTCTTCTAGACATAACGGTGCAGCTTTTATTGAAATCTATTAAATGCCACGCATGCTTTTAAAACCAGCCGCTCGTTGTTGATTGCTGTAATCGGTCACTGCTCTACAGGGATGAACGCTTCCTGTCATATCTGTTTTCAATAAATTGGTGGGATGAACATGGCCTGACCGCTCGCTGTCACTGTCTGCACGACATGGTCAGAGAAACATCTGGAGACAAGAAGAGGAAGACAAAAAGAGGAATGCGTAGTGCTAGGGTTAGGGTTAGAGAGAGATCAAAAACAAAAAAAGTGAACTAGCAGTAGGTTTGTAATCAAGGCAGCTGCATGTGGGAGCGAAGAGAAGCAAAGAGGTTAGGGATCGAGCATGTGTTATGATGTGTTTGTGGTAAAGTCTGCGTCGTTTGTTTGGGCTGCAGTTAGAGATGCCTGGCAGCTCTCAGCAGGAGGTCTGAATCCTGCCCAGCAGAGGCTCACTCTAATTGGTCAAACAGGCAGTGTGGCACCTTGGATTGAACTCATGCCCGCAGGCCAGGTACAGCATACATACACAGTCATGTGCTCGCAGTCACGACTGTCTTTGGGTCAGCAGTCCTCCCACGGCTTGCCGGGGTGGAGGAAGAGGCTGCTATGGGAAGAGATACAAGGCTAGACAATCTCGCCTGGCGCTCTCAGGTTGACCAACTCAAGTGACACTTTCCTGAGAGTGCGCCAGTTCCAGGCTGCTAAGAGGATCAGTTTCCCCTTCCTGTCCTGACACACATACCCAGCTAGCGCCGCTCAGCAGTCCTCAGGCTCGCCACTCACCAGGCACGGCCGCTTCAAACACTCTTCCGCGCTTTCCAAAAGCCATGCGGCCCTGCGGCGTGAACGGGATCAGAGGGCGATTCACTTCAAAGACAAAGCCCTCACTTAGAGGATTGAGATCTTAAACCTAACTCTCACAAAGTCTAACTGTGACCGCAGGTAGGCAGCAGGCAACGTCCAGCAGTACAGCTCATACAACTTCAAAAGGACGCCAATAGAGTAGTTCAGAAATGATTATTGAGGGAATGCACTGAGATGAAGCGACTGAAGGGAGAAGAGAGGCCACAAGACAAGTATAACGCAGTTGGGGGGGGTGGGGCTGCAGAGAGGTGTTTAATCTCTGATCTTGGAGTGGCGAGGCTTGCACCGAGTCACATGTAGTGATGTCACCTCCGGGCATGTGTTCCTGATAAGCCCACTTTACGCTACCTGTCATGAAAGGACCTGATCTCAGTTAAAACAAACACTAAAATGTCTGTGTGACTGGTTGTGTTTCCTGTTTTCTGTTGCCTGTCTCGTGTGATTTTTTGCCTTGGTTCTCCTGTGTTTCAGTCTGTGTCCTGTCTCAGCCTCCCTCGTGTTTCCCTGATTATTGGAGTGTTTTCACCTGTTCCCCCGTGTTCACCTGTGGTCCATCCCCTTGTCAGTGTCCTGTGTATTTAAGTGTGTTCAGTTGCTTGGTTCACTGTGGAGTCATTGACCATGTCCATGCTGTGTGTTGCACGTGTGATGGTCTCTGTTCTGTTCTGTTGTCTTCCTTTGGCTCCTTGCCAAAGCCTGTTTATTCCCCCCGTACACATCTGGGTCCCTCTTTTCCTCCGCCACACTCTGCAGTCCCTGACATAAAAAACACACAAAAGAAAAATGCTCTTGTGATTTGACTTCGACTTGCCCACCAAGTACTTGAGATCTGACTTTTACTCATCGCCCAAAGGACTTAAAAACAGCTCTGCATACGAATATCTCAGTGCATCTCGATAGTAATTTGGCGTTTAGGTGAACTGGCCCTTATTACAGGGAGATGAACATCAAAGGGAGCTTATGGATTTGAAATGAAAAGATGAAAGCTTAAAAAAAATCACAAAAACAACCTTTCTCTATGTCTACCTGATGAAGGGACAGGTGTAGCGCTGCTGAGAGTGCTGCCAGTTATGTTAAATACCCATGCGTATTTTGACACATGTTGGAGCCTGACCTGACATTGAGCAGGTGGGTGCCAGAATGGGCTAAAAGGCAGCATGTCCTGCACACCAGCTGCAGAGTGGCTCTGGCTGAACCCTGCCGCCTGCTAAACCTGCGCGTCTGACGTTCTGTTTGGATTGCGGGTGACTGATTAGGTCGTGATGTGGAGTCTTAGCCGTTGCACTCAGGCGGCTAACAGCTTCTCTGTGCAGCACCTAGCTGTGGCCTAATGGATGGCTTCTGTGTTGGACATGTGGAGAGAGGCTGACAGGTTGTATAGAAAATTTAGGTGTGGCCATGATGTATGTGAAATATAAGATGGTCAACAGGGCAACCTCTCAGAACCCTACTTTATCAGATTCTGTTGTTAAAGCAATACTTGACCAAAAACGCATGTCACAATAATATCTGTTGAACATATTTTTAATTTAATCTATAAAATGTCAATGGTGGATGCCCATAACAACTTCCAAGAGATCTTTCGTTGTAATCTTTTATTCAACTCAATGTTTTTCACTGAACAATGGCACAAAACAGACTAAAGCCACAGAAATTCTCATTCGAGAAGCAAGAGCCAGCAAGTGTTTCACATTTCTGCTTGATAAAATGATGAAAACTGTTGTGCGGTTACTTTTCAATTACTATTCGACTAATCGCTTGAATTCTAGTTTTGAGTATTCAATACTCACCCCTGGATGCTCTGAAACATTTGTGGGCTCAGACTCAAAATCATGTAAAAATTAAAATTAAAAAATGTCCAAACTTTTCAAACCACTTCTGCAGCACAATCCAGTTCATCACCGTCTCCCAGCATATTCCAAACTCTCATATTTCGCCAAAATATGGGCAAAAAATGGCACAGCTTCTGCTGTGACACTAGCAAGGTTTGCTCTGTTGGTCGCAACTGTGCTTGCTTACTCTGGTTGAAAAGCTGGGTATTTAGCTGTATTTTGGAGAAATGTGACAAATATAGTATATTGTACATGTATAGTATATATATTTTTGGGTACATACTGCTATTAATCATATTTATTGACAAGATATGGCTGATTGCACAGCATCCATTTGTATGTTTGGAGCATACTACTTTTAATATTTTCGCCAAGATGTTGCAAAATGCACAGCTTCCACTTGTTGCTAACGTGATTAGCTAATAGCTATCTGTCATTTACGGCTAACTACAGTAAACAGCTGATCAAGCTACTGATAAATTCGGAGCTCTGTATTTAGCCATATTTTGAAGAAATAAGACATATATAGGGTATTATGTTGTACATGTGCAGTAGGCCTATTTATGAGTGGAACATACTGCTATTAATCATATTTCTTTCCAATATATGTCTAATTGCACAGCGTCCATTTGTTGTTAGCATGTTTATCTGATGGCCAAGCCAGCGATACATTTGCAGCTCTGTATTTAGCCATATTTTGCCAAAAAACATCAGTGTTTGGAACACACTGAACATGCACACAAAAGTAGTTTTAGAAGTTTCTATGGACTTTGTGATGCTTTTATTTTGCCTCTTGAACCCATCGTAACTGCCCTCCGTGAAGAAGCAATGAGCTACAAACTTTCCAGAGACACATTTTGCTGTGTGGGAGTCCGGCGACGGAGGGATGACAGGGGCAGAGGGGAGAAAGGGCTCCGTGCATGCATCATATCATCTGATCTGTGGAGAGTGTGTGTGTGTGTGTGTGTGTGTGAGTGAGTGAGTGGGGGGGGGTGCAATAATAAAGATGCCAGGAGTGAAAGCAATAGTGTCTTCTGGGCCAACATCTCTCTGAAGGGCTGCCTGCTACAGGTCGTGTTTCCCTGCCACCTGCTCCGCATTACAAGGCTGCAGAGCTGCTGACAAGCGAGCCTGTGAGCCGGTGTTCACGCTAAGCCTTGTAGAAACAAGAAGGGACCCTGGACAGATTTCTAATGGAGATATCAATGCAGACAGAGCACTGAACAAACTGACTGCTTCACGTTAGTTTACAGTGACAAAAAAGATCATAAGTCTGTCCAGATCATAGGTCTTAGAGATGTAGCAATGACTCAGCGAGGGAAACGTCCAAAGCATGACAATGAAAGGTATTGCAAAAAGAAAACTAAATAGGAGTGCTCGTGTTGCAGACATTACAAAACCTTCAGATCATCACGTGGAAGAAGATACTGTATCTGACACCCTGGGGCATCATTTTTCCCCCACTTAGCAATTTGTAGTTAAAGTAACTGGAGTTTTTTTGTCTGATTTGTGGTCTGCCTTTTGTGCCGTTGAATGTGAGCTGATATAGCGGTTCTATGCCCAGTCATGCTGCCATTTCAAGCTGCCTGTGCAACCCTCGGCTGTTGAATTTGTACGCGAGGACTTATATTGTGCGAGCGGCAGTTAATATGCGCACGTCTTTAATAAGATGTCTAATTGCGCTCGCCACATATGAAAGAAATCTGACGCCGTGGTTTTCAGATACTGTTAGCACTTGTGTTTTTTAATAATACACGTCCGCTTATACAGTTCAACAGGAGTGGATGTATTGGCCACTGGGGGCAGCAAACACACCTTGAGCAGCTACTCTGTCAGAGACGCAACAGATGAAGAGCAACTTGTTTATGTAATCACAAAGCACAAGCTGTGGAGTGAGGGACTTCATCACATCACATCGTTTTAATAAAGAAGACAGAAGAAGACAGTCAGCTATGCTGACTGGCACAGTAATACTGAAGTCAAATGCCCCGTGTGAGCTCTGTGCAGATGCTCTGTATGTGCCTGCATTACATTTAAGCAATTAACGTTTGATCAGAGTCGACTTGGAGCGTCTTGAAAGCTAAGAAAGCAAGACCCAGGTATACATGACGGACTGGTGGGTGTAGTAAAATTTGAGATTATTAGTGACACAGGGGTAACTACTTCGCAGTCAGAAATACCAGAGTGCCTCTTTTCGTCCGGAACCTCTTGTACATGTCAGATTCATATTTCCTGACCATATAGTCTAATGTATTTTTGCCACGACCACCTGTGAAATTCCTCATGTGAACTTTATTTCTGACACAAAATATTTGGGAGCTACTTGACATAACGAAGGAAGAGAAAGCGAGTGAGGGAGAGAAAACACACTGTCATGCACGCACGTGGGCTCATCAAGGCTTATATACACACACACACACACACAAACATACATATCCTTTCTTGGAAAGCCACAAGTTTCTAATTATATCCTGGGTTTCAAATAAAAAGCGTTTACAGCCAATTCGTTTGCGTAAATGCCATTCCTGTCTGTGTGCAGGGATGTAACCATTTCTACCCCCGAGACAATAAATAGTTTATTGCTTTTATTTGTCATGGCTTTATGTTGTAGCCAAGCCCTCAAAAGAACAGGAAAAAAAAAAAGCATATTTTCCCACTAATGACTGTGTGTGATTTATAGAGTCTGTCTTTGACATGCGGGTGTCTGTGCTTTCAAACCCGAGGATAATTAGACCTCTGTAGCTGCATGCAGCGCAAAACACATTAGACAGAAACGCCGTGCTTCCCAGAGAGACTCTGCCGTGCGGTTTTGGGTATGATGCTGAACAGTCGTGCATGGGGAAGAAAACGCCTGGAGGGTTCCCTTCCAAACCCTCAGTGGTATCAGTGATACCTGCAACAAACATAGTGATTGGCTTTGACACAAGGGGAGAAGAAAGAGCATTATAGATTAGCTCAGCGGGGATCCAAAGAGATCCAAAGATCCTCACTGATCCTGAATGCTCACTGGTTGTGATTTTAACAGGTCACAAAGGAGGTTTTGAAAAAGAACCTTTTTTTGACGCCCCTCGTCTCCTCTCACTCCTCCTCCTCCTCCTCTTCTCTCCTCCTTCCTGTCTCTCCTTGCCTTTGTCTGTCTCTTTGTCTTCCCCTCTCTGTGTGGACGAGAAGGGGGGAGGAAAGACTAGAGTAAGAAGAGCTTTCTGTTTTGGGTCCCCGTCAAGTGATTTCTAATGACACAGTGCTCTCGTCCCCACAACATGTATTTTAGAGTAAATGAATCAGGCGGTACATGGCCTCATTAAGTTGAAAGTGCCGCTCTCTGCCGCAAAAGTACATGGTGCTCTGGAGCCGGGCCGTTCACACCAAGAGGCAGGCAGAGCTGCAACGCCAGCGTCACACAGCAGAGTGTGTGTGTGTGTGTGTGTGTGTGTGTGTTTGGTGGCCTACTGTGAGCATTCAACCGAGAAGCAATTCGGATCCTCACTTTATTTCCACATTCATTTATGGGTTGCTCAATCAAGAGCTCAAATGCTTTGCAGACTTAAGCTCCCCGTTCAAAGCGAAAGCAACTTGACATAATCTTTCTTTAGGGCCTAGTGTACAACGCACACACACTCCGCATGTAGAAGTCGGGCCGCCGTCGAGCGTCTATGGCCGTTAACCAGCACTTGAAGGCGTCGCGGTGTCTCTGTCGACGTCCACTGGAGGTTTGGCTGATGACGATTGCTGAGAGAGGGAGGTGTGTGATTTGCTGATTGATTCATTTTGCGTGGTTTCTATTTCTGTCTTATCATTTCTTATATCACAAGCAAAAAAGGCAAACGACAGATTTTAAAAATGGGGTTTCATAATGTTTTTTGGATTGCAAAGACGTGCAGGGAACGTGCGGGCATATCAGCAGTCAGCCGGCATCGCTCCTGGAGCTTTTAATCAAAGACACTTGATCTACTTTTGGTCTTTTTCGTCTTTCGGCTGTGTCGCGGGTCCTCACAGGGATCAAAACGATCGTCATATTGAAAGTCAGTATGTCGACTTTTTACATACTGACGTAGACTGGAATTATGTTTCTCCGAAGACGCGTAAACACCTTAATGGGTCAAAGCAGAGAAGGGTGTTATGGGTAATCGTAGGTCGCAGATGCTGGAAAAGGAGTCCCAGATCTCAACAACGGGTCATGCAGACTAGATGGGATGTCTACGCGGGAGGCTTTTCTGCCATGTTTTTCAGGCGTTTGCCTCACGTGGGTCTCACGGAACAGATATAAACTATGTACCTGTATAACCTGAATTTTATTTTTAAGCTTCAAATCTATTTTCTTCCATTTTGTGTGCATAACTACAGTGATTGTGTGCTCTGATCTTTGCCAAAACCTTGGTGACCTTCACTCAATACTGAGCATGAACACATCCTGTCCAGGAGGACTGAAGCTGCCGCTGCTCCTAATGTGCTGCGTTTGCTATGCAGGCTGTGTAGACGTTGTGTGAGCGTCAAGCAAGCTGATTGGTTGCTCCAACTCCTGTCGGGAGGCGAGCTCACATTGGAAAAGAATCAATACGCTGCCATATCCTGTGGGTTGGTGTCTGTGTTTACCTCCTGTCCTGTCTGCGCTTGCTTTTGTACACCCTTGCTTTCTGTGATTAGTCTCACCTGTCCCCAGGTTACATACAAGTCCAGAATAAAAGAAACAGCCACGCCGACATTTGACCCAAGTGCATGTTCTCCTTCACGTAGCCTGGTGCAGATGGGGATAAACAATACATCAGGTCTGACTAACACACATGTCTAAACAACAGGTGGAGAAGTCATTGAGTTCATTTCCTGTCAAGTTGTGTCAAAACAACATTATTTACAAGGTGCTTTTGCTTCCACGACAAAATAGACATGAGAGTGGAGGAAGAATGTCGGATAATAAAAAAAAACATTAAAAAGTTGCATTTATTTATATGACCAAAGGTCCAAGAACCAACAGCGACTGCAAATGAAGAAGAGGAAGGAGAGGAATAAACAACGAAAGAGGATCAACTTTAAAAAGAATCAAACAGCACATACTGTACAGACACCATACGACAAGAAAACAGAGGGGAAGAAAAATGAGGAAACAGAATTGAGTGAAATGAATGGAAACCAATGGCTGCCTGCAATGGTAGAAAATTTGTTTCAAATTTCTAAAACAAAAAAAATGAATGCATGCAACTTACACTTAACTAAGGCGCTCTCTTGAGATCTTCTTTGCCAAAATGACTTTATGTCACAAAACAAACACGACCACACAAAACACGAGTAAGGGCAAAGATTGAGGAAAGGAACGAGGTAAAACAACAAGGGATAAACTAAAATTATAGTTGCATTGTACCAGCTTAAGCACAGACATAAAGGGATCTCCCGCTCTGTGGCTGCAGCGCTCCTGGCGCGAGGACAGTCGAGGACATGGCTCTGAGCTCTGATAAGATGATGCAATTCCTCCGTACGCTTACATCAGGCCACCTACCTGGGAAAGGGTTAACCCCTCCTAGCCTGAGCTTATACTGTACATTCAGTAATGCCCAGATCATTACATGTTAGCCACACATGCAGGTACTCCACGTCCCCCCTAATCCTGCAGCCGCTGAGCTCTTTACATGTCTTTATTTTAATACCCCCCTCCTCTCTGATCTCTGTCCCACCACCCCCACCTCTAACCTAAGTGGCAGGTGGGACATAAAATGTTGGGAGGTCTGGAGCTCAGGACATCAAAAGGATGCATCATGGGTGAGTCACCCCCACCGGCTCCAGATCGCTGCCCCTGCATAATGAAAACAGAGCGGCTGTGCATAAAACACTGGTTAGCGGCGAGGAGAATGGAAAGTGGGATACGACCGGTCACAGAGGAATGTAATCAAAGTGTGTTTTATTATGTTTCGCAGCAGGGCTGCAGGACACTGCAGCCCTTAGCTCACACGTCATCCCACTCAGTCACTGTATGTGCGACGCATGCCTGCTTTGATTTCTTCCAGTGTGTATGTGTGCGTATGTGTGTTCAGATGTGTGTGTGTGTGTGCATTCCTCTCATTCGTTACATGAGTGTAATGCCTGCATGCTTTTGAATGTTTTTCCATGAGAGAATGCCTGGACTGTCCTTTTGTACCTAAAGGACCATACCAGTGTGTTTTTCAAGTTTTAACTGTTTTACATGTACAGGTAGCCAAAGTTAAAGTGAAACTCCAGTATTTTCAAACCTGGGCTCTATTTTTTACACATTATGGGGTCTAAATGATTAATAGTTACCAAAGGTTTTGGAATTGGTACAGTAGTTCACCTCAGCAGGCTGCAATGGCTGCAACGTAATCCTTGCAGGTGTGTGTCCAAAGTATGCATTTCTGTACCAGGAATAAGAAAACATCTTTCAAAATCTATTTGATATTTGTAATAGTGAAAATTAATAAAGATCCGTACAATATGCAACCTCCTAGGTTTTAGTGGCCTTTAAGAAACACCATTTCCCTCCATCCCAAGAGTGTAAACCACAAGGTCAAGGAATGCTTAAAAATAACTAGTTTGTATGTAATTCAATGGTACATTTGAAAGTGTTTATACCTCGAAGTTGTTCACACTCAAAGGTGGGGATAATGGCCAAAACTACCAGACAGCGTCTCCTCAAAAGGAATTTGCATTTGTCACAAAAGTTGCAGCGGACAGAAAAGTTCAGACCCTTCTTAGGTTCACACCTCTACCCATCTGGCTAATCGCTGCATAAAGTGGCCGTGCTTGTCGGACTCCCTCCTATTCTGATATCAGAAAGGCGTAAGGGGGAGGGGCTTTTCAGATGCGGTCCAGCAAACGAGCACTGCGTTCCAAGCGTAGTGATGGCTGGGAAATCGCCATTTTGACAAACCGAGGCCAGTCAAGCGGCAAGCTTTGGGAATGGGTTCGTCAGCCTCTCGAGTCCAGACATGGCAATAACAATAGGACACCTTCATGATGATTCCATAATAAGAGGTGAAATTAAAGATAACAAAGCATAAGAGAGACAAATTACTCATCTATGTGCACTGCCGATCTGGTGAAAAATTGGGTGCTTAGACTGTAGATGGCAAATATAGAAATTACACTGACACTAATTAAATGGGCATTTGAGTATTTATGACATGTTTTAGATCAGCGCAGTTGAAATTAATTGTCCAATTCACATGCAGGCGCGGTCAATTTTGTCACAGCTGAATCATTTTCTTTTGTTCAGTTCTTGGAGCAAAGGTCTTGACGAGCCCGTGGACCATCCTACTCCCATTAAACTTCATCATATAGGGGATTTCTGTAACAGTGAATAGAGCCTTTGAGATAACAGAGGATGTGAATCATAAACATGTGACACACCCGTCTCTGATACTCATTAAGGACCGTTGAGCATTTTTTCCTCCCTCATCCCCCAAGATAGTTAGTCACTACACAAAGACGATACAGTTCAGAGAGAGAAAAGAAGGGAAAGGCCCAGGAACTGAGGCGATGACGCTGAGTAAGACTAGACGGAAGTCGTCTGAAGATTTAACATCAAACCTTTTTACTATTTTCGTGAAGTGTCTCAAGGGAACATTTACATCCAAAAAGGCCCAAACGTTGAAAAGGGCCACCACCATCTGCATAACATGCTCATATTACCTCAATCTGTATATACAGTATAACCCATGCACCATAAACCTGTATAATCTGTATATTATAATCTACCTATATATTATCTGTAAAATATGTCCATAGCATTCCAAATTCTGTACATTGTCTATAACTCCCATTTGTACCTCATGATTGGAATACATCCTACACATTTATTGTTTCTGCATATGTATGTATATATATATATATATACTATATAGCTTATATAGATTTTTCTTTTACACACTGTACATTCCTATATAGATACTCACTGTAATTTTTGCACTTGCTGTATATTGCACTTCTGGTTAGATGCCAAACTACATTTTGTTATGCTGTACATGTACATGTGTAATGACAATCTAATCTAATCTAATCATGACTGAATGCCTGTGCCACTTTGACACAACACCTCCCTGCTTCTGCATATCCACAGTAGACAGACCAATTCAGGCATGCACATACACTACCCTTCCACAAATGCCATGAACTGCCATGGACAGAGCGACAGAGCAGGAGAAGGAGAGAGCGAGCGAGCGAGCGAGCGAGCATAGGGGTTTAGGCAGTGCCATTTATAAAGCATGGCCCTCTGCCTGCCTCATAAACTGTGCATTATTCTGGGAAAGCAGGAAACCGGCTGGACTTCAGGAGAGAGGGAGACAGAGTGAGAGAATTATACAGCCCTGTTTTCTCTTTCTGTTTTTTCCTCTTCCCAGTGTTCTCTTTCTCACCCACCTTTCAATGCCATCGGACCATTTCTCTTCTAAGCCTTCACAGTAGACCGTAGGACTCCAGCGTATAGACACAGCCTGTGATTGCAGTCACGACCAGGAAATGCACTCAGAGTCAATCAGACTAATTTGTATCTCAAACTACTAAAAAGGGCAATAAAACTCAAAATAAATGGTTCTTGTGTTTTGTATCCCAGCTCAGTTTTGCATTTAATGTATAGACTCAGATATATGGAAGGCGCTCAGGGTAAAGCCGCTGCTCCTTCACGTCAAAAAGTATGTTTCAAACAAAGTCCTTGTCAGATCATCAAACAGCATCTTGACTTTACTTGACTTCCAGCAATTTCAGTAACCTGGTTAGAGATAGTTGGGTGACATGTACAAACTAGTTTTTCAAGCATGCCATGATGTTTCTCTTTAGAGGTTTTCTGGGCATGATCCCACCTCGGGATCCCCCCAGATGATCTTGAGGATATGGCAGTTGAGAAGGACTTCTGGGCTGCCTATACTCCAACAAAAGTACACGTTGGTGGGTCAAACAGCATCTGGAATCCCCTCCCCTCACACCTTTCTGACTTTGGGGGTGGGGGGGTGGGGCTGTAACTTTATGTAGCCGACAGTCTGACAATCCCCTGTTCACGCAGTGATTGGCCCGGTGAGAAAGTAAGCTGGGTTCTCCCTCGAGCTCCTTTTTCAGAACTATTTCTGCCACTTACTGTGTACAGAATGTCTGTCTGAAAAACAGACAGTTGAACAAAGTTGTAAACAATTATCGCGCCATGCCCCTCTTTACGGCGGCAGACATTTCCACCGCACCTTCGAGTGTGGCCATTTGGAGCAGCTATAAACACCTTTTCTCCTCTCGACGTGGTTGGGCGACCAGTTCTTTTTGAGTATAGTCTGAGCTGCAACCACAACCCAGATCTGGATAAGTGTCCGAAAAAGGATGGATGTATGGTTGGACGAACTGCCCTTTTTGCAGTACAGGATCTTCTCTGATGAGTAGCAGCACAATGCAAAACAAAAACAGATTATTATTATTGCCAATGTATGTCTGCTAATGAGTCCTGAAGGACATGTTTTCTTAAAGCCTGGTCTGGATATCATATGAAATGTCTCCGTAATGAAACCTAAGCAATGAATCTGATCGTTTTCAGTACTCAGTGTCTCAGTGCGTTTGATAGACTCAACAACCAGCACAGCAAAATAGACAAAAAAAGGACGTGATAGGAGTTTTTTGAGGGCAGGGGAAGACCTTTTAGGACATCTGAGTAATGAAGGGTTAGTTATGCAATCAAGAGTGGAAGAAAGCTGTGACAGAAAGACAGCTGATCTACCCTTGCTGTCTCTTTCTTTCTTTCTTTCTTTTTTTCTTTCTCCTTTCGTCTTCCCCCAGTGCACCAGGAGGTCTATGTTTAGACAGGATAGAGTTCTTCAGGGACGACCTGGGTAAAGCTCTGCCTCGTCTCTGCATGGTGAATGTGTCAGTGGAGAGAGTTATAAGCCCTGCCCCCCCCCCCCCACCTACTCCTTGGCAAGTGGCAGTCAGTCAGCTGATTTGTGCTGCTGAGGGGGATTTGGTGTTCCACGTAGGCTATTTAAAAAGCACCAACACCTCTCTCTCTCTCTCTCTCTCTCTCACTGTCTCTTTTCCACTCACTCACTTTTTCACCATCTCGTGCATTGGCTCTCTTACAACCACATAACATACCCATCACCCATTCCCCTGTACATATTGCTCTCTGCACTCCCTTCCCCCCATCCCCTTCTTCTCAATCTGTCTTTTTTTTCCCTGCTCCCTCTTGCCTCGACGTCTGTTGCTGGATTTATTCCCTGCACTGTGTCTCTCCGTGGGTCCAGCACTTCTGTTTCGCGACATCCTCTGGTGGGGGGGGGGAAGGTGGTTTATGGACATTTTGACGTGCCAGGTTGAAAAGCCAGATTTATCCTCCTCTGTCGTGTGGCGGTATAGGAGTTATGATCAGTCTAGGATTCAGCGCAATAATTAATCAAGGACATCATCGTATCTGAAGGACAACGTAGCTGTAGGCCTTCTAAAGCCGTATGACTAATTCCAAAAACAACAAAAGTGCAACGTCTGATCTGCCACTTCCATACTTAATGCCTGGCAGCATTTAAGAGACTAAATCTACCTATTTAAGAGATTGCATTCATGAGGACAGTGCCGAATCCTTAAAAGTTGGCTCGACTGTAATTCAATTCAATTCAGTTTTATTTATATAGCGCCACATGTCAACAAAGTTATCTCATAGCACTTGTTCATATAGAGCAGGTCTAGACCGATTTTATATATATATATATAATATATATATATATATATAGACCCAACAATTCCCACCATGAGCAAGCGCTAGGCGACAGTGTCATTCTGCGATCTGCATCAAAGCGCTGGAAATAATGGGTGTGGCCGTTATTGAGGTATGACGCCGCCTGTGCTTGTTGCTGTAAGTTATTTTTGCAGCGGTACAAGGCGACATTCAGACGTTCACGTCAAGGCGACGTTCAGACACATTTAAATGTTATGAAACAATTCACTCTGTTGGCCAATAAGAAATAAATGCGAACGTGGACACATTCCCGGTAGATGGTAACCAGGGTTCGTACAAAGTCTTGAAAGTTTGGAAAATGCTTCATTTTAACCGTTATGTTTTCAAGGTTCAGACAATGCTTGAATTTGAATATACTCCTTGAAAAATGCTTCATAAATGAAAGCTATTTTCTCGTGTTCACTCGTCATTCGTAGCTGGATAAGTCCTCTGTGGATCCCTCACTCTGGAAATTAGGAAGCTTTAAATAATCATGATCAAAACATACGATCAAAGTTTAATATGAACAAGCAAAGTGACAATGCACATTGATTGCTGTGGGTAAAAAGGAATTCTGTTAACTTTATTGTTCGCCTTTGCACTTATAGTAACAACTGCGATGTGATGATAAAGGCTTCAAGAGTCTGGACATGTTTGGTTTATGGTGCCTTGTGCTTGAATTGTACTTAAAAAGCTGTACAAAACCCTGTGTAACGTCATTGCCGCATTTCTACTCCTCCAAATGGCATCACGGTAACCTTCCAGAGCGGCAGAATCCTGTCTCAAAGTATTATAAACCTCTGTGAACGGATCTGATGTTTGATAAGTCGTCAAACTCATGGATCTGAAACTCAAATCCTCCTCACATCCTGAGTGGTATTTACAGTAATCTCCTCGTCAGGCCCACGCCGGCACAGCCTCAGCTCTGCTTTCAGCCTGACCGTCCGCCAACAACATTACATTATTATTTCCGCCTTTGTTTCTGTTGGAGGACAATCATTCACATCAACCACAAGATGTTGCTTGTCAGGAATATGTAAACCTAAGTAGCTTTAAGCTTTTGAACAAACGGCTGTAAATCTAGTACCATCGCTACACCAGATGGATATTTCCTGCGTATTCACGGCTTGTGCTGCACAAGGTCACCAACTTTACGTTGTCTTCTTTCACTCCATGATTCAGAGAGACTGAAACGGCGACGTTTGTCTCACAAAGTGTACGTTCGTCTGCCGTTGCTGAAACAGAGAACCTCAACTTTAGCAATTAATACCCTCCCTTTGCAGACATGTAGGGCTCCATGTAGTATCTTCATCGCCCTGACATGCGGTTCAGTGTTTTTGAGGAGGTGCATGTCGGCTCCTGCAGCTTCTGCACACACCCTGATCCAGACTTATAGATCCGCTGTAAGATGCAGAGCTGCACATACCTAGATGATGCCAATAGGTATATTTTCTGAGATTTTCTGAGATCTTAGTGACTTTGCCAATGTGACATGGGACACACACGCACACACACACACACACACAGATATAGATATATTACACACACTGTAACACATACCCCTTCCAACCGGCGAGCGTAACCATGCAACACTGCAGTCTTTACATTCTGGGAGTGTCTCCAGTGGCCTTTACTCCGCCGTCAGCAGCGGCTGCATTTACCCTGTTACATTAACAACGGAAACAAAAACGTGGCCTTGGGACCTAACGGCAATATATAACGCAGGGGAGCGTCTCAGAGAGTATGTGTGTGTGTGTGTGTGTGCATGTGTGTGCCTTCCCTGAATGTAGGTTTATAGGTGTGTGAGTGAGAGCTATCTGCTATATCTGAAAGTTAGTGCAGGTTCCTTCGAGTGAGTAGAAAAACTAGTCAGGGGTGTAAGAGGAGATACCAAAAATGGACTGAGAAAACAAGAGAGAAAATGAGTGGCAGAGGTAGAGATTAGTAACATGAACCAGCAGGGAATGAGTACATAGTACATATTGCCCTGTTGTTCGTCCCCTGAGGTTCAAACATTAGGTTTAAAATACCAAATAAGCTCACTAATAGAGACGTCTTTCTATCAACAAAGGGTCCTTCTCAAATGCATTGAAAACTCCGTGTTATGAGCTCTGTGTCCTTATAAGGTGCAAACTGGGCTGCGTGGCGCCGTGCAGCAGGGGTGTGGCGGGGAGATTTATCAGCTTGTGTTTTAGCATCTGACTCGGGGGGGGGGAAGACATAATGACTCATGACTTTACTTGGACGTGAGTCTCACGAGGTGAAGGATGTGTTATGCTCCGGTTCTTAAACCTTTTCCCGCTGACTTCCAGTTACGTATAGAATGGATGTCATTCCATGCTGCTGCTGCTGCTGCTGGTTTATAAATCGCTCAATTATCTTGAGATCTCCAGGAAGCGCTCAGCTGGTTAGGACCTTTGAGTCAGAACCTTCAACTTCCTGATGGTCTCAAATGCACCTCCACCTTCAGCCACATTCAAATCTAAATTAAAACCTCTGCTGCTCTCCTGCACCTTTGCTTGATTGGCTTCTCTAATGCACTTTTACTTCCTTTGCCGCGTTGGCGACTTGCAGCTCATTACTGCACAGAAACTGTTTTAAGCTCCCATTTTATTCTTCATTGATTTTATTCTTTTGAATGTCATTCTAATGCTTTGCTTTGCCTTTGTGTTTCTAATGGGCTACATAAATAAAGCTGCCTCGCCTCCCACTCTCACTTTACACAAATATATGAGTGAGTTGAAGGCAATGACCAAACAGGAAGGACAGCAGCTGCGTTGAACCGACGTCATTACAATTTATGTGACTCAGGTATCACTGATGTGTGTTTGTATTGTTTGATAAATCTTTATATGGCGTTAAAGGAATGTAAGCAACTAGCTGGGGTTTATAATAGTCTGACGATAGTGAAGCTTCGCTATCGTCAAACTCTGTCAGTCTGATTTTTATCCCTTTCCACTCTTCTTGCTTCCTGTTTCTTTCACTGTTGTCTTCTCTCTTCCCCTATTCTTGCCAATTTCTTCCACTTTTTTTTTTACATGTTTTCTTTTTCTATTTCCTTTTTCTTTACTTCATTTTCAGCCCTTTTTTTCCTTCCATTCTTCTGCCCTCACTTTTTTTCTATTCTCTTCTTCCCCATTCTTCTCTTTTCGCTTTTCTCTTCCTCTTTCCTCCACTTGTCCATTGTACCTCCCATTTGTTTTTTCCTTTTTCACCTTGTCTTTTAATTTTCCTGCTGTTTTCCCCTTTTCTTTCACTCTTTTCTTGTCTTCTCTTCCTGTCTCTTCTCCTGTTTATTCTGCTCTTCTCTTCTTCTTTTTCTAATTATCTTCTCCTTTTCGTCCACGTATCTCATCTGCATCTTGTTTTCTTCCATTCCTCTCTTCTTTGTTAGTTTTTCCCTTCCTTCCCATTTGCATCCACTCTTCTATTCACTTGTCTTCTCTCCTTTTCTATTCCCTTCTTTCCCCTTTTATCCCCTTTCACTCTTCTTTATTTCTTCCCCTTTTCTTAGACATACTCTCCCAGTCTTTTTTCTTCTGCTTTTCTGCATTTTTTCTTCAATTTCTTTCTCTTTCTTCCCCTATTCCCTTCTTCCCATTTTCTTTCCTTGTTCTTTTCTCCTCTTGTCCTTTGCCTAATTTGTTCTTTCCCTTTTGTCCCTTTTACTTCTGCTTTCTTCACATTTTTGTCACCTTCCACGTTTTACTTCTGCCTCTTCTAATCATTTCTTCTTCCCATTTTTCCATTTCCTTCCATCTCCTTTCTTCTCTTTTTCTGTTTTTCTTCTCTTCACTTTGCTCCCTTTCTCTTCTCTTCTCTTGTCTGCCATTAGTGTTGTGTGATTGTTGGCCTTACAAAGGAATCTAAACATTTATTGCACAGAACAATACTTTCATAGTCTCTTAAGATGTAGGGATACAGTCCTTTTCACGCCCTCCCTCCCTCCCTCTGTCTCTCTTTTTTTCCCTTTCACTGTTTAACTGTGTGTGTGTGTGTGTGTCTAGCCGTCTCGCTGCCTCCGTCCTCCGTCGTTCTTCTGGGCCGAGCAGCTGAATAAGCTCATTGTCATCCTGTGGAGAGTGCAGGTGCACCTCTTCTTCTTCACCTCCGACCCTCGGCCCTCGACCCCACAAAGCCCTTTGTGAACTTTATTTAATGGGGGACTCCAATGAATCTGCAGTCCATTACCAACATCTCCTCTCTCCCTTTCTCTCCCCATTTTCTGCTCCTCTCAAGAAACCAATTAGCGACAATACAAGTAGGTTAGACTCTCCATTCAGAGAGGGCATTGTTGAACACAATACCAGGAAGCATTGTGAGCTAACAATTAGTGGCAATGGGGCAGTGTAGAGTGTCACTGACATTGTTGGGAGTTGCACAAGGCCGGGTTTGTTCACAAAGAGGGAGTTAGACAGGGGTGGAGGACGAGAGCGGAGGGGTTCCCAGGTGCTGAATTAGCCCAAACTCGGCCCATGTGTCCCGGTCACACAAGACGCTTATCAGTGGCAGGGCTCAGGATACAGGAATGTGTCCCCGAGTGGGCGTGCTGCTTTCTTTGGGCGTAGATGTTTATGTTAGAGGTAACCCTACCTAGATGGGATTGTGTGGGCATGCATGTGTTCCTGTATTTGTGTTTGAGCCAAAGTGTGTGAATGTTCATCGGGTTTCATGTGTTTCCTCTTCGTCTCTTTTCTTTTTTTGTGTTTGTTTCTGCATTTGATTGGGCTTAGTATGCAGGTATGTGAGCACTCGGGGTCTTCGCCTGACCTTCTGGCATTGACCCCAGGACTTTAGCCCATGCTAATGCTAATGCTATCAGCAGGCCAGTCCCACAAACAGTTTTCACCGAGCTGGTGAAAAGCGTTCTCTTCGAGCATCGTGCTGGAAGATCACAACCAGAAGGTCAAGGGTTCAGTCATCATTGTTACCCTGGCGCCTTTCACCACCAACACCCCAAACATACCCCCGGACACGCCCCCGCTGTAGCATGACATCATAGCGCACCCTGTCAGGGAGTCTGGAGGAGGCGGGCCGGGCGGCAGCGAGGCGACGGAGCCGCTGACAGCTGACACTGGCTGGGCTCGGCCTGAATACTCGCCTCTGTTCAGTAATGAGAAAAGTAAGACGACCGCGAGGACATCTGTCCTGTCAGACACAATTAGCTGTTCCAGGTAAAATCTAGAAGGTGGATTCTCAGTAGAGGTCAGTGAGAGATGAGCTTTAATCCAGTAGCCTCGTATGAGACTTTATGTGACAAATTTTGCCATTGCAGGAACAGCGGTAAACCTCACTAATCTCAGCAGAATAGGGGCACACTCGTTTGTTTTTCTTTGATTTGAATCATGCCTGAGGCCCGTCTCACAAGGCAGAATTATAAGGATACCTGGATAAATGCACTGCAGTGGAGCTATCTTTACTTCAGAAGACTTTATTTAGAATCTGAGGGGGTTTTGTAAATGATCCTGATTATTTAGTAACGCAAAAATTGTGCCCCAGTAAAGCCCCAGTTTAGCTTCCTCTTTACAAATCCAAATAACCAAAAGTGAGAGCGAGCGCACAGACTCAATCTGTTTCAGCTGAAAGGACACAGATCATATGCCAAGATGCATATGAGGACTCTGACCCCGAGAGGCAGATACAATCACATACTTAATAATATTAATGATAATAATAATAATAATTTCACAGAACATGCAGAGAGTAAAGGAGGGATATCAGAATCCATCCATATCCATGTCATATCCAAGGATCAGTACACAGAGAAGACTGTGTACAACAATCAATTTGTCCTTGAGCAAGGCACGGCAGCTTTATTTATATACAGAGAGAATGAAACCAAATGAAATAAAATACAGTTACAGTGCAGTAAAAAGATGTAAGTATTGCATATTGGGCGACGTCAAAACCAGCAGCAGCATTTACATCTACAAGTAACTGAAAGCCAGTGTAAAGATTGAAGAGCAGGAGAGATGTGCTCGGTTCTCACTCGTCTGGACATGAGACCTCTGATCCTAAAATGCGATAAATAAAATGCTGTTTTAGTTTCTGCCTTGATGTGGCTGCTGAAGCTCAGGTCTGAGTACATTAAAACGCCAAGATGTCTAACTTGGGGTTTTTATCTTTATATCCCTGGAATCAAGCTGAGCAATAACCTTCGTTCTGTCCTCTTTGTTGCCAAATACAATGACATCTGGAAATTTAATTGCATCCAATTATGTACTTGCTCTAAGCACTGACAGAGTGAGTCTAAGGGACCATAGTCACTAACATAATAACAGTAATCAAAGTAGAACAGGACACCAATGTACGTGTAAGTGACCCAAGACAGGAAATGTCAAAGCACACAGAGTGCAGACTAAAGAAAACAGCTTATTACTAGACAACTGGTAACAGGAAATAAGACGTTTTGCCCTTACAACTTACGTTATGGTCAAATAATTCAAGGGTGAGTAAAGGTTTCAATTTTGGACATGAACAGCGGTAAGCTGTGACCCCGATCGATCACAGCTTACCAGCCTTCATGAGTTCTGATACATAGAGTATATAGATGGTTGGGAAGATGCTGCTAGGGATGGATTTCATTGTTCAGCACCACCGAAATCATTACTCTTCCTGCGAGAGAAGGCAAAAGCATTATAACCCCTCTCTGTTTGGACTCTACGAAGCGTCCCAGATGCTGTGACGGTCATCTTACGCTATGGTTGTCTTAACGCGAGACAAAACTAGCGTTTTTTGGGCCTGACGCTCATGTTGGTTCCCGACGCCCCACATCTGTCGGGTCACATTATCGGGCTGATTCTGTGTGGTCTGATCACAGCACACACAGTCACACAGTGACTCTGCTCTGAGGAGGTGAACATCATTCCTCAACATGGTAAATGGACTTCACTTATATAGCGCTTTTTCACGACGTAGTTGCCATGCAAGGTGCTGGCCTCCAACGGGAGAAAGTCAGGGTTCAGTGTCACGCCCAAGGACACTTTTAAAGGAGGAGGCGGGATCGAACCACCAGCCCTGGGATTAAGGGACGACCCGCTCTGCCTCTTGAACCTCTTGATCCGCCCTTCAACATGAACTGCACTCACGTAATAATGCTCCTTGATTGTAGAGGGAGGCGGTCAGACATGTTTGGATGCCTTTCGTCCCTTTGTGCCGCCCCGCTTTGAGGGGAAAGATACTGGACGCTCTCCTGCAGCCATCCCAAACAACCCTGATCTATTTCTGTCTGCCCTTCTGTTTCATCTCTTGCTCTCACCCTCTTTCCCTCCACTCAGAGTTTATTAGTTGCTCTTTTCCCACTCTTCAATTAATGAGTTCATTGACATTACTTGTTGATTTGAGTCCCCCTCTTTGCCCCTGGCCCCCTTTTTAATGCTCTGCTCGCTTTCGTTGAAAGCGCACAGAAAGAAATCTGGGTCATGGCGTCCAAAAGGTCCACGAGGTATAAACGGTGGAGGGAGAAAGAAAGATGGATGCAGAGGGCCAAACAGGACAGGCAGCATGTGTCTTTCTCCACAGGAGACGCACGTCAGCCCACTTCTTTGTTCCCACATTCTGTAAAGTTGATTAAGTGCGCAGAGAAGCCAAATAAAAGACAGGAAATACAAGAGGAAAGGAGAAAGAATGAGGCTGAAACCGAAGATGGAAAAAAAACATAGTTGAAACGTGAACCAGAGGAACGGCAGGTCTGATGAAACACTGTGGGGTGAAGCAGGAAACGGCACAAGGAGACACGCAAAAACACCATTACATGAAACTCACACAGCACACTAACATGCAAAATACAAAAAAAATACAACTACTGATTTTTAAAGATTTGTCCCATCAGTTCTATCAGCTCTCATAATATACTCACCAAAGTGTGTTTGCACACAACAGTCAGAACGGCGGGTCAACGCTGATCCAGCACGTGGGTCATTTTACCGCTCACGTTAAATTTCTCTTCCAGATGAGTTTCACTAACCCCCGGGGGGGTTCGTTAAAAAACCTCCGCTGTCTGACAGCTCGTGGGTGTTTTTTGCCCCGGCTGACATCTTTTTAGCCATCGTGTCCCCTCAGAAATGAGCTTGGTGGAGTGCAATCTTTGTACTGTCCTGAAGCCAAAATATCCCAGATACGGGTGCTGCCATCTTGCGCCGGCGACGTCATTTGGGGCCAGAGTCTGTGCGGTAGTGAACGTAGCAAGGTCCCGAACCCATCATGATGTCACACACCCTTTTTATAGCAAACCTGTCAGAAAAACTTGTTCACCGGCGTGATAAGAACTACCTTCCTAAAATGACAGAAACCATCTTTGTGGGCATTTCATTTGACGTGTACAACTTTTCAGTCGATCCGCTAACATGGGGGGGGGGGGTTGATGAGCTATACTGCAGCCAGCCACCAGGTGGCAATCCAGATATTCACGTCATCCATCTTTGTAGTGTACACAGTCTATGGATACGACCTACCATCCCAGTGAAGGTGTCACAAAACCCTTATAGCTGCATTATTGAGTTTTTTCAAAATTGACCTTATGAAGTTGATATGATGAAACAGTTTCTTATCTACACAACCAGCAGACATGAGCAACACTAGCACTGATTTGAAGTTCTGTTTGTGTCCACCTGACGTCCAATATGAAGTCCAATAGTCACCCTGCTTTTTTCGTCTTTACAAGGTCTCAGAAAAATATCTGTCTCTTTAGCCGCTAAATGCTCCGCTAACGTGTCTGTATGCACTGTAGCACTGTGGCTTTATCAGCTGGAAAGTAAAATAAGTATTATAAAAAAATATGAAAATATTGATCAGAGCAGCTTTAAGGAGGCAAAATGTATGTTATACGCATCTGCCTGCGCAGCTGTTCACACACTGAATCAGCAAAAGTGAGTCATTGCATTTAATTAGTGATGCAACGGCATGAGAGCCAACATACACACACACACACACACACACACATAATCCCTCCCTCATTAGGTGTATTGTGGGGATGCTGATGTAATGCAAGTTAATCTGTTGGCCTCTGGTTGGCTCGGTGGCCCAGCGGGAGCTCTTTGTGTGGGACATTACCCCGGCCCGCCCCCTGGAGACAGGTTCATTAAGACTGACGCTGATACCCAAGTACCCAGGCCTTTTGTGTGTGCGTGTGTGTGTGCATGTGCGTGTGTGTGTGTGAAACAGTGTGTTTCAGTCGGTTATAACAGAGACAATGCAACGAAGAGGCCAGCCATAAAGGCACTGCTCTCGCAGCATGTGCCTGAGAGCACGTAGGCCAGAAATCCTGATTGGCGTGCAAGTGTGTGAGTTTGTGTGCGTGTGCGTGTGCGTGCGCGTGTGTGTGTGTGTAGTAATAAAATATATCGCTGTGAACGTGTGCCACACTCACAGACTATGTGAGCCTCTGATGTGTCACCATATTTCTGTGGTGGGATCATGTTTCGCTGTTGTTGGACGTGTCAAACGGGACAATATGGACGGGGGATTACCAATACGGGTCACACAGGGATGTCTTTTTGGCTAAATATCTGACAAATTTGGGTACTTCATCACATTGACACAGAAATCCACTAGATCTAATGCTGCATATTGCTGTATAATAATATAATATAGCAATCCTGTGATTTTAAAGAGCTACGCAGAAATAAAGCGTACAAGAAAACTCAGATTTCTATCATTTCAAAGCATATTTTGTCGCATGATCCAACCAAGATTTAGAGAAATGCAGCCAGAGATATTGAAGAAATACGTACCTCCTGTTGAAAACATGTATAGATTTCAAAATGACCAGGTTGAACTGAAGACGTATACATGGTTTAATGAAATGTTCGGCTGGAAACATTCTGCATGTGTTGTGTATACTTTCGTGCACATTTCATATTTGGTATTTTTTAAAATGTTCTGTGGGTTTAAACAAGGTTTGGCTGCACTGCGTTATTAGCCTGTACTGGCTGGGGTGGAGAAATCCTCCACACAGCAGTCTGATACAGTTGCGTGCTGGTCAACGCAGGACAGAGAGAAAAATTAAAATACACTTTAAAGCTTTAAAACTTAAAAGCAAAAACCCAAAGAAGCAGCAGAGCAAACTTTCTACTTCACATACAGAGTATCTTCTCTGTAGTGTATGCAGTGTTTACATCATGTAAAGCAACATTATGCAAGAGTTGGTATTTTGTGCGACTTGGCGCCCCCTACAGTTATCAGAGAGCAGTTCCCCCTCATGGACAGCAGTAAGGATTTGGATTTGGTGGGCTGACTTCGGCCTTGATGATGTTCATACGGAGAACGCCGAGCTAGGCGTGACGTGGTGTCAGTGAGTGTACGTCAGTGTGCCTTCTGAATGATTTTCAAGCTGTTTCATTAAGTTAATCAGTAATGTTGCTTTAACCCTGAGAGTGGCTTTGCAAAGCACTCGCTCTAGTAAAGTAGACGAAATGTAGTCGAGACGGAGTGCACAGTAACATACATTGTCTTCTATGAGTTTTAATTATTTTTACTTCTATCGCTCTTTTTTCCCGTTTTTTCTTTTCTGTTTTCTGTGAGTCTTGTTTTTCGCTTTGAGTGTCAAAGCACTTTGTGAAACTCTGCTTTTAAAATGTGCTATACAAATAAAGTTATTATTATTATTATAAAACAGAGAATATTAACAGTGTGGCACAATTTCTACCGCAAAATGCCGTAACCGTAACAATGCACCACATAACAAATAAGAAGAACATCTCTCAGTTCGTCCACCTGGTCGCAGTCAGCCCTGCAGGCTGCGTCCCTCCAGAACACCAAATTATAAATAGGAGAGGGATTATTTGTGGGCCGGTGTGGTTTTAGTGTGTGTGATGGAGTGTGTGTTTGCTCCCCTGTGCAGCAGCAGCAGCAGCAGCAGCAGCAGCAGCACTTAGCATGGGCTTTAAATAGCTAACTCAAATAAAGTGAGCGGAGGCCGGGGATCAGAGGCGGAGAGGGACTCTGTGAGGGAGGCATTCCCGAACGGAAGCCGGGCCTTTGGATTTCCAAACAGCATTCGGGGCGAGCAATGCCAGGAATGTGATGTCGTCCAGCAGCAGCGGCGGCGGCGGCGGCGGCGGCGGCGGCTGTGAAAACCGCCGGGCCGCCAGGTGCTGGTGCTGGCAGGAAGTGCAGCAGGAAGTGCAAGAAGAGGTGCAGCTGGGGGACAAAATGGCGGCCGGTGACTCAGCAGAGAGAGGACAGGAGCCAAAGTGAAGTGAGCAGATTCTCTCTCAGGCCTTTCTGAGCAGGAGCGGAGCTTCTATCAGCCCCGCAAATCTCTGAATCCCTGAAAAGGGAAGACGACTCCCCCTCCGAAAGAGCCTCTTTCTCATCCGCTAACTGGTCTCCTGCACTTTGCCTCCTTTTTTACACACTGTGTTAAATTTCCATTCTTTCTCATCCTTTTTACCTTTTGACGGCCTTCTTTGTGCGCAGGCTGTGGGAAAGTTTCCCGTAATGGTGAGGTCATCCACCACCAACAACCCCCCACCACCACCACTTCCATCCCCCCCACCCCCGACACACACACACACACACACACACACACTCTTCATGCTGTCCCTCTTTCTCCAGGCCCGGCAGGACTGCGATGTGTCCTCAGGACTCTGTCCCACTTCCAGTTCCTCAGCTCCCTCCACAGAGACCAGGAACCTGAATAGAGCCTCATTCAACACTGGTATCTGCTGATCTGGCCTCTTAAAGTCAAAACAGACAGACCTGGAGGCCTGTCAGACATTTTGAACCAAACTCTTGGTTTTCGCGTGAACGCTCTGTGCTCTCGCTCTCTTGGACACACTTTGACAAGTTTATTTAAGAGGGTGGTTCATTCTCCCTGCATGTGTGGACCTGCTCAGCTCCACCTGCAACTGTTTACTGGTATAACACTAGTGTGACTGTGAAAAGCGAGAAGGAAGAGAAAAGCTGAAAATCAAACACGTTTGTTTTTTTGTTTGTGGGGGTTTAACCCAGAAATGGGGCATTTTTTGTCAACTTGTGTGCGTTCTAGTGAGCGCTCAACTCATCTATACTTGGATTCAGTGTGACGTTTGGTGGCTGGCTACTGCCATCTATTGGCAAAACTGTATTCTACAACTTTAGCTTGTAAAGGGTCAGTTCACACCATTTTCGTAAAACCTATTCTCTCACCTCTAGGGGTAGGTTCTCTAGACATTCAATAAAAAAAACAACACCAACAATTAATTCATCCACTAGCAAGTACTGAACTCACACACACACACACACACACACTGTACTTTAATTTGACTCAGTCCCACACACACTGTTCTGCTGCCCCAAATACTCACTAGAGCACCAAATGTGGACTCATCCGCCGATGAAAATAGTCCCCCAACAAAACCCCGTGTTCGAGCAAACTACAGTGAGCAGGTGTTTTTAGGAAAAAGTGAAACTATACATTTGTGACTTGTTTTAAACATTTACACCCTCAGGACGAACACATGGTTGGTTTTGGTCTTTTCACGAGATTTGTTAACAATAATAAAAAAGTCAAATAAAATAACACCAGCCCCTCTGTGGAAGAAGATTCCCGGGAAGAAATCTCAGAGACTGATATCTGAAAAATCTGGACAAATCTTCTTTAATTTAAATATGTTGCAGACAGCGTTTTCACACTTTGCGTGTTAAAGTGCTGCGTGACGTAAAAGAGTAGCTATATTGTGACAATACTAACTTACCTCGTGATTTTGTGGCGAGCACGGGGAGGGAGGGGTTTGGGCTGAACCAAAGTGTATTTTAAAATGTTTTTGTTTTAAATCTGTTTGTTCAAAATCAATAAAAAAAAACTGACCATAAAAATAAAGCACAAGCAAACTGAGGAGACTGAGGAGAGTGTGTGTTTCACTATAATAAGATGCCAGAATAATAAAAACCTTAATTAACAAAGCAGCAGAACAAGAGTACTTCAATGACCAGAGGAAAAAAATACTGAGATGAAATATAATGTTGACATCGATCACAGTGACTGTATTTGATCTCTTATTAAAGAAAATCAGAATGACTGTACATATATCTGTGTTACCGTAAAAGGAACATATTAACATCCATATTAGTGATACAACAAGTATACAACAATACGTGACGTAACTGTTATACACTCTGAGGTACACGGCCTTTAATCCAGACGCACAGTATGTGTTAATATACAAAGAATATATGGCAAGTATATTTAGGAAAAGGAAAGACTTTCACATGTCTGTAAAAAGGGATAAATACTATAAACAAAACACAATAAGTCCATGTTAAGTACACGGCAACCGCATTACTGGCGTTGTCATTTTGTTTTAACATGACAGAAAATTGGGCCTGTGGTTTGCACTGAAGTGATTTACCAAAAAACAAATAAAACGCTTCTGAATTATAGCCATACTTAGAATATGTGTTTGTGTGCAGAGTTTCTCATGTTCTTCAGGTTTAATCAGATGTAAATGTGTGTAAAAGCCGTGAGCGTCAGCGTAATACGACGCATTTAGAACAGGTTTGAAGATACAGGTCACATAAAGTAGTCAAAATGTGATTTTCATGCTAGATGCTCCGGGAAAAGTATCTATGAGTTTACACAAATATCGTGGATGCATCTTAAAGTCGCAGCCTCCTCTTGCTGCTGCTGCTGCTGAGTTTTATCTTTATACGTGACAGTCCTGGCACCCTCTGGTGGCGGCATCCTATAGCGCAGTCATTACAAAATCGACAAGGTTTATTCTGCATGGAGGGAGCAGCTCCAGGACCGAGTGTCTGGGTTCATAGTTTTTGGCTCATGGGAGGAAAACTCCTTGATGTTGCTCCCCAGTCCCAGTTCTCTCTGCGGCGAGTCTCTTTTCTCCCTACTTTTTGTGCGAGCCGATCATGACTTTCGAGACAAAGTTGACGATTGCGCTCGCCGGCTGCTCGGGGTCGTGCTCAGCAAACAGATGGCACATGTTTTCAGTCTCACTCTGCGACTTCCTGGCGACAAATCCAAAGATCCTGGAAGAAGCGGACGAGAGACAGACAGGAATAGTTACACAAGAGCAGCGAGACCTTTAGGGCTTAACTGCATCTGACACGTTTCAAAGTTCGGTAATTCCCTCTGTCCTTGGTAGGCTTGAAGTGTCTCTGTGAAAAGGTTGTATGGCAGAAAAGCAAAGTGTTTTAAGTTTCTCTGCAGCTTCGGGATTTCACCACATTCAACACAGCTGCCATTGTGGATCCACATTTAATGTATTGAGGCTGATATTTCCTCACCACACGGTTTTGAACTTTTCCCTGGCGCAGGGTCATCTCCCACATCGCCTTTTCGTTTCAGAAACCGATCCATTGTATGTCACTGCGCCCGGGGGAACCATAGCTAGCCAACGGCAGCAAAACACGTTTGTCTCCACCTGATGATGCGTCGTGATTGGCTGGTGATATTCAAACGTCACTGATCATTGATATTATGCATTGTAATTTGACTTTTTTTATTTTATTTATGTGAATCCATGAACACGTTTAGATATAAAAAAAAAAAACTAGCTTTGTAAATTAAGATAAATACCAAAAACATTACCATTTGACCGTACCACTCCCTCTGCAGTCCACTACATGGCACTCTGAGGCCCATTGGTTCTATACCACAACCAAGTAATGCTAAGTTTTGAGGCGTCCCGGTGGCTGAAGGGGTTTAGGTCAACGACCACAAACGGGAACGTCCCCCGTTAGAAACCGGCCAGGATCTCTCTGTATGACCTCACTTCCAATCATTAAGACACAAAAAGCCCCAGAATTATTACAGATATTTGGAGCTTTCAAAGAGGTCAATAATTCAAAATTTTCTACGAATGAATAAATGAAAGCTTTTCACAGGAATCCCGCTCTCAATCTGTCTCACTAATTCGGAAAAT
The DNA here is from genome assembly GCA_036023855.1 of Gadopsis marmoratus. Classification (NCBI taxonomy): domain Eukaryota; kingdom Metazoa; phylum Chordata; class Actinopteri; order Centrarchiformes; family Percichthyidae; genus Gadopsis; species Gadopsis marmoratus. Next base: position 368 of record JAVQJF010009815.1, on the reverse strand, counting down.
TTCCGCGAAACCAAGATATTTTTCTAATAACACAATAGTGGTACTTATTGCATCTGTTTCTTTCAGTTTCAGATAGCTAATTATCAGTTTTTTCAGTGTGAATGAAGATTAACTATTTCAGTATGGAGTCATGGGAGGAACATTAAAAACAAAATCTGTAAAAGAATAACAAAAATAAATTTGGAAATATAAAGCCAGTTCGCAGCCTTAGACCCTCAGGCTGGTCTCTCCTGGTCGCTCCGGAGTCGAGGCTTAAATCTAAAGGTGACCGAGCTTTTGCCATCAGGACCCTCGACTCTGGACCGACCTGCCTGAGGAGATGAGGCTGCAGAGTCAGTGACCTCTTTTAAATCACTTCTTAAAACACA